>JAJLSR010000023.1:0-82101 GCA_030567635.1 Nakazawaea wickerhamii
AAAGTTGTCAAGGATTAAGGTGCTCTAAATCAATATAAAAGGACCGAAGAATCCCTCCTTCCAGAGTAAGTTTTTATAAAGTATTCAGAAAGTAAATATAATAAGGTATATAATATATATCCAATATATAATTAGTAATTGAAGTGAAATCATTAATAATGTCATCAACTATCATCTCCAGACAAGTCTCAATTCAAGACTTCAAAGATCAATTTTTATCAATCAAAGGGCAAGAAAAAAAATTTAAAAATTAACTCTATTATTAAAAAAAAATAACTCACTAGTATTTATTTTTTAGGATTTAGCAATGTAAACAGCATATAAAGATAGATTTACATTGTAAATGATTTTGAAACAATTGCTTTACACAATTTTTAATTGAAAAAAAATTGATTTATTTTTATTTTGAAATTGAGGGTGTTAGCTTCTCTTTTTTTTTATTTTTTTTTTCAAAATTTATTTGTTTTTTGATTTTATTAGCCTGGTCATATTGAAATTCATCAACTAACCTTCAACTAACCTTAAAGACTAATGTTAAGATTTTTTTAAATCTTCAACTTAAATCTAAAAATATTTTATTTTTGAATTTAGATAATTTATTATAAATTTTTATAAAAATTTTAAACAAAAATAAATATTTTTGAAGAGAAGATTCTAAAATATTCATGATTGATGTATAATTGGCGCTCTCTGCGTTATCAGGATCCTTTCTATTGTTTTTTTTTTTTCTTGGTGTATGCTTTTGAAATAACATTTTGCTGTATATTTTTCAAAAAATTGAAAAAATAAAAATCTTATATTAATTTTTAATTTATCGATTTTCATTGATCTTCATCCATATTCCCGTATTTTTGAAAAATGGCTTTGCAACACGCTTTTAGATTCAATTTTAAACAATGTCTCTTGTTCTATAAACCTTATAATAAGGTGCAATCATTTCCAGAGTTGGGACCTAACTTATCACAGGCATCTGTTTTTTTCTCTATGGTATTCGTTCAGTTATTGAGATTTTTCAAATTTAAAATTAAAAATAATTTGAAACTGCCCTGTAATAGATGATTTATGGGTCATTTGGGTTGATATTATAATGGAAATATTGATATGAGTCTTTCTCTATATCTATTTGTTATATTTATGCTTTAATTATGGGTTTTGATTTGAATTTGTCTAAACTTGCTCTTTTCAACTTAATTTTAGGATATTACGGTATTAAACACAATCAGTATATATCAGAAAAGTTTATGGCTGATTGTTTTGATACTTTCCAAGAATTTATTCTGTCAATCTTTAAAAAATCATAAAAATTTTGTTGTAATACTTGCATTAATGAGGAAAAGTTCTCTTAGGCAAGGATTTGATAAGCTAAAGGTCGTTAGCTGTTGATTAAATCGGTATTTTGATAGTTTTTGTGAAGATTTTGTTTCGATAAGCAGGTTCTGGTTCTGGTTCTGGTTCTATTGTGATCATTTTATAGAATGCCATCTATTTCTGAGGTGATAGCAAAGGTTTGGTCAGTGGTAGATCTGATTAGTCTTGAATTTTGACTGTAAACAAACTCAGCATAGAAAAATTTCTTAAAAAACAAACATTCTCAGTACTTTCTTTGGTTTTCTTCTTTGTTTGACTACGTTTGAGTGCTTTAAAGTATCTCTAATCAACTGAGCTGATGATGAAATGCCTGTATCTAGCTTATTTATTATGAATTTCGACCTTTTTGTGTTTTCATTTCATTGACTTACAACTTTTATGTGACCGAGTTATTCTTCGGTTGAGTAAGATAAAGCATCCAGAAGAGCTTCTTATCGATTTATCCAATACCGAGAATTATGTATCTAGCGGCTTATTTATTATAAAATTTGAAGTTTTTGATTTCTTGGTAAAACTTGTCTGTGACCGAATAGCTCCTCAACATCTGGTTATTTTCTTCGAAAGAATAAGACCTAGCAGTCAGAATCTCTTCCAATCAACTTATCTAAAGCAGGGATGTATTTCCCAAGCTTGTTTATTGTAAGTTTTGAAGTTTCTGTACAGATGATACCACTTTGCCTGTGTCCAGGTTGTTCTCAAAATCTGGATATTCTGGCATTTAAGAAGAGGAAACACTTCAAATGCAGTGTTACTAGGTTCTCAGATCGATATAGACACACTTGAGATTAGTTCATTGATGGTATGGAATATTATCTCTTATCTACTTTTATGAGATTTACTCCATAAATATTTTATATAATATATAAATTAATTTTCTTATAACTACAATTTGATAAACTTTCAGTACGACGAATGAACTCACTGCACATCTAGAGGCCATTCTATATCAGCATCATTATTGGCTGACACTATACAATCTCTTTACAGAGTAATTCTGCATAAGTTCACATACTCTGCTTCCGGTCGTGCAAACTCACCCAATCACGTGCCTCTCAATTAAATTTTTTTTTTTAAAAAAAAAGAAAAACACGAGAGAGATGGATACTTCAAATACACAAATAGAGGATTGTAAGGATAGATGATATAGCAGAAATAAAGAATAAAGATCAGCTAAGATAGTTCAATATGAAGTTTGCTAAAGTGTTTGAGCAAGCTTTGAGAGATGAATCTCTTCCCGAAGAGTGGATTAATACGGCGATACAGTATAAGCAATTGAAAAAATGTATCAATAAAGTGGTAGATGAGCTTGATAGGCTTGGACTTGAGAAAGAAGTATTGTCTATGTTATTCAATGAGTCTGATACTGATTCAATGAGTAAAGAGGATCCAGTGTCTGCTAGTTACGGTTTTGAAAAAACGTCTACGGATGTAGATTCAAAGCTTATTATAGTGGTGAAGAGAAAGGATATTAATCAAGTCACGAATATTAATCAAGTTGTTATCGAGAACATTGAAAGACTCTTGAATAGCGAAGAGATGAGTGCACCTTTAGGTGATGGCCCGAGAACAGTGGAAGTCATCGAGGAACCAGATTCTCAAACCACAAGAATTGTGATAAATATGTCTCTGGATAGTGTCTTTTTCCATATGTTATATCAAGAATTAAGAGCTCTTGACGATTTAAAGAAAGACCAGGAGAACAAGATGATAGATCAAGTGAGCATAGTGGCGAAATCCGTGTCAGCGTTGTCTACACCGGCAAAGAGGAAATCCGATATTTATGTCTGGAGAGAATTATTTAAAGACTACATCGATTCTGAGATTTTCTTCAGTACGTCGGAGATGAAACTGGGTGAAAGAGGTGTTGATGAGGCAAGAGAGAAACTCATGTTGTATTTGAAAAAGGTTAAAGAAAGAAAAATGCTTAGTAATTTCCATCATAAGAGAAGTACTGAGGCGTTTAATGCTTTTTACAATGTTAATGTTGAATTATTAAAGGCATTACAATTTCAAGTTTACAACAAGCTTGCCATCACCAAGATTTTGAAAAAATTCGATAAGCAAACTTCATTAACCGCTAAGAGCAAATTCCCCAAGTTGATTCTGGATGATCCATTTATCAATCTGTCATTTTCACACACCATTTGTGCCATCATAGCGAGCAGGTTATTGAATATAGTTCCTCAATTGGAAGATTACACTTGCCCGATATGTTGCTCAGTGGCTTTTAAACCGATAAGATTAGGCTGTGGACACGTTTTCTGTGTAAGATGTTTGGTTAAAATGCAAAGGAAAAATCAAGATCACTGTCCCTTATGTCGTGCCGATGTGGTGATGCAAGCCGATGAGACAAATTTGGATCTTGCAAGACTCCAGTATTTGAAGATGTATTTCCCTAGAGAAACGAAGGAGAAACAATTAGAAACAGAGAGAGAAATCGCTAAAGAACAATACGAATCTGTCTATGGTCCAGACCAAAAATGTTGTATCCAATGATGCTTATGTATAATATTAAATAGTTAAATGACTTACTAATAGGCCCTATAGGGTTGAATCTACTATATTAGTCACTTGTATATCTCTTGATTTTGCTCTCATTTCTAAAAAAATCCAAAGAAAAATTGTATTTGTCACATAAAATCATCTGTAATCCACGAGAAGATGTCTTATAGAAATGACAAATATGACCGACAATTGAGGCTATGGGCATCCAATGGACAAGCAAATATTGAGAATTGCCATATCTGTGTGATAGGACTCACCACGGCCAATACTGAATTGCTCAAGAATTTGATCTTGCCCGGTTGTGGAGAGTTCACCATCATCGACAACGATGAAACACGAGACTTCTCCCATAACTTCTTTTGGTCTGAAGAGGATTCTATACTTGACAATTTGAAGAGCTTGAACCCTGAAGTGAAGGGGAACCTTTTGAAAGAACCAATTGGACAACTCATAGATGAGAAGAGTGCATCATTTTGGGAGCAGTTTTCAATCTTGATAATGGATGACTCTATACCGAGTACAAAGCAAGAAGATAAGCTCATTAACACGATGTGGAATCTCGAGATACCGATAATCAAGAATGTCACATATGGATTTTACGGTTTCACTAAAGTTATCATCAAGGAGCATTCAATTATTGAGACACACCCTGAATCCTTGGTTGATCTTAGGATAGGTGATGCATGGGCCGAGCTTGACTCCTATGTGGACTCTATCCAATTTGAAGAGTTGAGTGATGTGGATCATGCCCATATTCCATACGTGGTAGTATTGATCAAGCTGTTAAAGAGTTGGAAACGGAGCCATAACGATGAGCCACCAACACCAAGAGATAGAGAGCTGTTCAAGAATTTAGTCGAATCTATGAGGAGAACTCCAACTGAGGAGAATTATCTGGAAGCCGTACAGTTTGCTCACAGGGCAACGAATCCACCAGTGTTGAAACAGTCAGTGGCAGATATCATAAACAGTTCACCAGAACCTAATTTATCAACATCATTGTTTTGGGTATACACCAAGGCATTGCAAAAATTTATGGAAAAGAATAATAATCAATTACCCTTGTCTGGGGTGCTACCTGATATGGTTTCCGACACGCTGAATTATGTTAAATTACAACAAATTTACAAGAGGAAATTCAATAGAGATAGAGACGCGTTCTTAGAGGAAGTACGAACGATAGTCACGACAGTAGGGAGATCCACAGATGAAATAAGTGAAGAAATGGCTAATATCTTTTGCAAAAACGCGAGATTCTTGACGGTGCAAAAGGGCGGCAAAGAACCATTAAGTCATTCATTGCTTGCTGAATTAACTAATTCGCATTACCAATTAAACTATCTCAAGATTTATCTAGCGTTCTTGTGTGTGGATCAATTAAAGAAGTCCGGTGGCAAATTAGAATTATTCTCAAAGGAACATAATTTACAAATGTTACAACAACAACTGCAATCACTTTTCACCAAATACAAGATAAATATTGAACTTTACGATGAAGAGTTTGAGAAAATTATCGAAGAGTTCACTAGATCCGGGGGTACAGAGCTACATAATATCGCCTCGATGATGGGTGGTATAGGAAGTCAAGAGGCACTTAAATTTATCACCGGTCAGTACGTTCCAATAGATAATTTATTAGTCTTAGATGGTATAGTGAGTCATACAGAGTGTATAAAGATATAAATAAAGCGTTTCTATAAATCATCAAAGAACCCGCCCATGCTATAGTTACCATTCTTTTGCTTCTTCTTCGATTTAACTAAATCTTTCCAATCAACTGATGTCTCTTCATCATCCGAGGAATTAGCTTCAAGTAATTCCTTCTCAATGGCTTCTCTTTTCCTTTTCAATTTCTCCTTACGTACTGCCCTATTCTCCTTGGTTTCCACTTTATCACTCCATGCCAAATTTTTCTTCTTCAGTTTCAATTTCAATTTCAGTTGCTCTTCTTTCTCTTCTTTAGTCATGATTTTAGATTTTCTCTCTTCCAATTCTTTCAATCTTGTAGCTTCCTTTTGTTTATCAAGAAACAGGTATTGGTCCATATCGACCTTCTCATCTATCCAACCACCATCAGGGAGGTCTTGAACGTATTTCAATTCAGGCATCTTAGGTAATCTCAATAATCCATACATCTTCAGTAATCCTATATAATCCAAACTTTGTAATCTGAAAATGGATTTCGCATTATGCTTGGAATAATACCTCACGAAACTGACATATGACAATACTGCATGTTCAAATCTTCCTCTATCTTCTTTAACCCATTTTTTGATAGTTGGGAAGAACTGAGCACCAAATGGATTCTTATAAGTGTAATCTAATTCCTTTATCTGGATACCCTTCACGTTTAAGAAATCGATATAATCTTCTTCACGTCCTTTACTCAACAACAAGATAGCTCTTCCCACCTTGTTAGCTCTCCCGGTTCTTCCTGATCTATGCAAAAAAACATCTGTATCCGTAGGTGGATCCACTTGAATGACTAAATCCACATCTGGGATATCAATACCTCTTGCAGCGACATCGGTAGTCATCAATACCGCTCTATCTGTTATTTCCTTTGTGAAATTTTCCAAAGTTCTTAATCTTGGCTTTGCAGGTAATTTACCATGTAATGAAAAGAATTTCAAATTGGCAAGTTCAGGATCATGTTTCAGTAAATTTTGAAACATACTATAAAAATAAGTTACACCAGTACAACTGGGGAAATAAACAATGGTCTTCTTAGCTATAGAGTTCAGTATTATATCAAGCGTGTATTTGATCTTATTCTCTGTCTCTGTGACTAAATAATTGATACCTAATGATGTCGGTGTAGACAGTGAACCTGAGTTCTTGACAACGATCTTAACAGGGTTAGTCATACCAGTTTTGAAAACTGATGAACCGGCACTTGAAATGGTAGCAGAAAACAATCCAGTTCTTCTCTGTCTTGGTAATTGCTTGATGATATTGAGTACATCTTGTTCAAAACTCATATCTAAAAGCTTATCAGCTTCATCTAACACTAACACTTCTAAACTACTAGTCTTGACATAACTTGATGATAAGAAATCTAATAACCTCCCCGGTGTGGCAATCAATATCTGTGGTCTCTTATTTAAGAAGTGATTCAAATCTTCTCGCACCGAGGAGAGTGATCCCACTAGTAATTGTGTCTTTATTGGTTTTAAATCATCGGGACGAAATTTCAATAATTCTTCAAATACATTATTAATTTGATTTGCAAGTTCCCTCGTAGGAGACACCACTATCCCCAACATATGGCCCTTCTTTAACGTGCCATCGAATTTCTCCACTTTCTCAATCACAGGTATCGTGAAAGCCAAAGTCTTACCTGATCCAGTAACAGCCTCTACGACAACATCCTTATTAGCAGAGAATAATGGGATCGTCGAAGCTTGCACTGGCGTCATCTTCTCGTACCCAAGCGACTTGATCGCCTCTCTGATCCATGGCTGGAGATCATACGAGAGCTTGTCCCATGAAAGAGAGCTCTGAACTGGTGGCACCATAGTAAATACTCTTTATCCAATACCTCTTCTCTTCTCATTAAAATTTTAACAAAAATTTTTTTTTTTTTAAATTTTTCAAGATGAGATTGTTTATTATCAGATACGGGAGTTGTGAATGCATTCAACTCGAAATTTGATAAGGAGAGGTTTAGTATTGGCTAATAGGAGATATTTCAGTGTGACAATGCAGAAATACGAGAATGGCTCTGTGAATTACGAGAAATGGACAAAGAAACAACTTATCAATAAGATCAAACAATTGGAAAAAGGTGATACCGAAGAAGAGATCGTTAAGGAAGTGAAAACCAGTAATGGTGGTATACAGAAGAAACCAAAGGAGTTTATCTTTACTGAAGAGAACACTAGACTTATTGGATTGAAATTTTCGTATCTGGGCTGGAATTATCAAGGTTTAGCTATACAATTAGAAGAAACCACTCTCCCCACCGTAGAGCAAAAAATCATGGATGCATTACACCAAGTGAAGATGGTGCCGACGATCAATGTCAACGATTGTGCTTTCAGCAGGTGTGGGAGAACCGATAAGGGAGTCAGCGCGATGAATCAGGTGATTTCATTGAAAGTGAGATCTTCATTGTCTCTGGAAGAGAGACAGGACCCCATTAATGACTCCAAGGAACTTGATTACGTGAATATCTTGAACCAGATTCTCCCTGAGGATATCAGATTCCATGCGGTGTGTTTGAGACCTCCAAAGGGGTTTGACGCTAGATTCAGTTGTAGAATGCGTCATTACAAGTACTTGATAAATCCAACAGGATTAGATTTACCACTGATGTCATTAGCGGCCTCGAAATTCTTGGGCATACATGATTTTAGAAATTTCTGTAAAGTTGATGGAGCCAAGCAGATCACGAATTTCGAAAGAGAAATTTTCCACAGTGAGATAAAACCACTTGAAGGTTCTAAATATTATATATTTGACTTACAAGGCAGGGCATTCCTATGGCATCAAGTCCGTTGCATGGTTGCCTTATTACTCATGGTGGGGCAAAAATTAGAGTCACCTGAGATTATTGATGAGTTATTGGATATTACCAAATATCCAAAGAAGCCACAATACGTGATGGCTAATGATTTACCATTAATACTTTACGATTGCAAATTTGATCCTGATGTGATCTGGACGCCAACACAGATCAATACCAAGTCCAGTCGTGCTAATAACAATTTCCACGGTTTGCAATTTGAACAAAATTTGAAATCGGAGATACTCGATATAATGAATGAAGTCGCTATTAAACCATTTGCACAAGAGTTACCTAATAAATTGAAATTGAATTACGGTGACGGGAAGGGGAGATACGTGAATCGTAACATTTCCATTCTGGCAAGGCCCACTGTCGGCACGCCCAGCGAGATCAATGAGAAATGGAGGCTTAAACATATAAAGAGGAAATTAAATTAAAAATTACTTAATTAGGTCTACAATGGGGGTAAAACATTAGAATTTATCAATTAAGTTTAAAAAGTTTATCACAAACTTCAAACGAATTTGAATATGAGGCAACAATTTAATATAAATTTAATTGATATAATTACACCTTGATATTCCATATGATTGTACGTTTTCAAAAAAATTAAGTAAATTTTTATATAAATTTCAAATATGGGTTACCAACTGCTGCTTATTTCGCTCTCGTCACTTCTGATCGGCACATTGATCTTCCCGCTCGCCTGGCACATCAAATGTCGGAATGTGCCAGCACTGATCTTGATAATGTGGCTTTTCATCTCGAGTATTAAGATCTTAGTGGATGCCAGTATTTGGGGAGGTGAAAATTTCAGTGATCAGTGGGACGGGAAAGTGTGGTGCGATATCATGGTGAAGATCCAACAGGGCACAGATAGTGGTGTCGTTTGTGCTATCACTGCGATACT
The DNA here is from genome assembly GCA_030567635.1 of Nakazawaea wickerhamii. NCBI lineage: Eukaryota > Fungi > Ascomycota > Pichiomycetes > Alaninales > Pachysolenaceae > Nakazawaea > Nakazawaea wickerhamii. Next base: position 9,294 of record JAJLSR010000023.1, read on the forward strand.
GTTGAATCTTTACTTGATTCTCTGTGCTAATGATTGGACCGTGGCTTGGTTTCTGTCTCCGATGAGGAAATGTATTATCGAATTATGTATCTGCTTGATAACTCCTGCGTTCGTGATGGGTGTCAATTACGTTGTCGCCTCGTCGAGGTATGTGATTGGCCGGTATTCAGGTTGTCAAACCACGTATAGTGATAGTTGGTTAGTCATTGTGTTATTTGCCATGTGGCCTTTGATTTGGTCCATTGTCGCTTTCGTCTTATCCATCTTGACCATCGCCAAGTATTTGCAAAGACGTAAAGACGTCAGGGATATCTTGAGAACAACAAATTCCGGTTTGAATTTAAGAAGGTTTGCCCGTTTATTGATTTTTTGTATCATGATAGTGTTGGTGATGTTACCCTTGTCGGTGTACTTATTTGCTACGGAGGTAGTGAGGGATACAGCACTGTTTGATTGGTCTACATTCCATCTGAGCCCCTACTGGGATTACATTTACTTCTTAGATGAAGGTGTAGTTTATGATAGATGGATTAACTGTGCATTATCATATTTAGCATTCTTAGTGTTTGGGTTAGGTCATGACGCTATACAGATGTACCAAGGGATGTTCAGGTATATTGGATTTGGACCATTGATTGATCATTTAGATAAGTGTTATCAAAGGAAGAAGCAATCGATAGTTAATACGATAATACCACAGGATCAATTGTCGGTGAATACATCATTAAAGGACGAACAAGAAACATTTGACACTGGTAGTTATTCAAATACGCCAAAGATCAAGTATCTTGTTGAACTGTATAATGATGATAAGAAACAAATGAGTTATCAAATACTGGAATCATTAAATGGTGAACTGAGTAGTATTGGGGTAGATGAGGAGCAATATTTACAAAATCTCTTGTTGAATGAAGAAGATGATGATGATATGGGTGGTAAAATAGTTTATCTGATTAATGATAAAGCTGATATATGTTAATTTGTAACTATATACAGATATGAATATATTATATCATATTATATATCATATGATATATCATAAATCACGTAGCACATATAAGATAAAAATACAATTAAAGAAAGACACGTAAAAGGTATTAGAAAGTCAATTGATATATGAATATATCAATTCGACAAAATATAAAAACAAATTGGTATTAAAAAAAACGCGTGTCAGAGTATATAGAATTAAATCAATTAAGCATCATCTTCTGTTTCCTTTGATTTTGGGAACTTGAGAATTTCCACATTTGTTTGAAATAACATTAAACTATAAGATTTTGAACCATCTTCCCTTTCAAAACTTGTATTTGAAGCATCGGCTTCAACGTAAACTTGGGCACCTTTAGCAAGATATTTTTGCATGAATTCGATTTGATATGGATTGAAAACCGCAATATTAAACCAACTTGTTGATTCAACACCTTTATTTTTACTATTAACAGCTAACGAATATTTTAAATAGTTTTTATCACTTGAAGTTGTCAGTGAAGTCAAATCTGATCCAATAAATCCAATCAGTGACATCTTGGCAAGTTGGTTGACCGAAGTGGTGGAAAATGAACGTGTAGTAGCTCTAAGCATCTTTATTATTCTATTATATCGTAATTATTTGTATAAATTCAATATATAATTCAAATGATAATTTGAATCGAATTAATTTTTAATTTTTGGCGTGGCAAGTTTTGTTTCCCAATCGGGATGTATTAGTATTTATCTACACTACCTCATGTTACTGACACGTGAATTTTGTAAAATTTAAAATTAATTAAAAGAAAATGACAGTCATCTTTTAATCTCATTAATCAATTAATTGAATCAAATACAGTGAAAGAGGTTATTGCATTGAATAGATTGATATCTTATTAGAAGAGTTGTTTGATATACTGTATTGATTGCAGTGGATAGATTGAACACGCTTTTTATTGGATTTAAATATCGGATAGTGTTATCGGTATACTATTATTTGACAGGTTGCCTCTTTAGATAAGGATAAGATGGAATTTAATAAACAAATACAACAACAACAAAATTTGAGTAAATCTATAAGTAATGGTTCTGTGTCATCGATAAGAGGTGCGATACCAAGTGATGAATCAGAATGGGTCTTATTTTCACCGATTAATTCAATTAATAATGAAGATGATATCTTGTCATCATCGATTGGAACAACAAATGTGCGGGCACAAGTTGATGATGAAAACGATTCGATAATTGATTCGTTTAATGAAGAATTTATCGCAAATGAATCCACAGATTTAGAAACAAGGATAAATAATTGGAGGAAACAACAGATAAATGATTTAATTAACGAAACAACAATGAACAAATCAATGTCTAAAGACAAATTAGAATTTATGAAAAGTTGGGGTATTGATGATGGTAAGATTAAATTGAAAAATAAGAGAAAATATAAATTACCACCAATTGATTTGGAAAATTTATATTATGGATCGGATCTTTTGAAGAATTATAACGATAAAGATATTAAAATAATAAGATCAATATTATGTAAATTATCAAAGGAATTAACGATAAATGACATCTCCAATGATAATTGGAATGATTTAAACAATCATAAACAATATATCAAACAATTACTGAACCCTCACAACAATATAAATTCAGATAATAATGAAATTTTAAATAATAAAGATTTAGAAAAATTTTTACCATTATTTTTAAAAAATTTAATCATTGAAAATAAAAATCAATTAGAATTTAAAAGATCACATTCGGAATTAAATTCAAATAAATTTTGGGAAAATGATTTTAAAAGTTGTAATTCATCAATTTTATCAATTTCAACAAATTCATTATTTTTAAATTTTAATTTACAAGAATTTGCATAGATATAATATTAGATTCATATTTTTGGATTGTAGTTGTCTATATCGTATCAGATCTATCACCGATACCGATTATAGTGATATCAGTGTACCCTATATCTACATCTATCAGAGTATTCATATGCAGTATAATGTCTAGTATATCCAATCTATCAACACCAGGATAGTATAGTGATATCTAGCACAACATCTCTTGTTATATGATCCACTTGTACCTCATCTGAGGTGATATTAAACTCTATATAGTAACTATCTACCATCTCTATTGAACATTAAATGATTTACTCAGTATAAAGGTAACCCCTAAAAAAATAGTATTTGAATTTATTTTATAACAGCGGTTAATCAGATATTTTTAAATACATACAGAGTAGATAGATATAGCGTATATTCACTTAGATAATGATCTCGTCGATACTTATATCACTTTCCATGATAACTCTATCAGTTCTCATTATAGACCAATACATATCACCAACAAAGATCAAAAACATCCCCTATGTGCAATCATGGCCCATCATCGGGAGTTTGCTCAGTGTCAACTACAACCCTTGCATCCAGTACATGCGCTGGAAAGCCCAGTACGGCGACGTGTTCCAAATCAGACTAGGCACAAAGATCGTCGTTGTCGCCAATTCATTCGAGTCGATAAGGGAGTTGTGGATTAGACATTCGGTTGCGAATAATTCAAGACCCGTGCTGTTCACTTTCCATAAGATGTTGTCACAGTCGCAGGTGTTCACTGTTGGCACCACCCCTTTCGGGCAGCATTATAAGAAGATGCGGAAATATTTATCTACTCATCTTAATAAGAAAAGAGTCGATACTTATGCTGATTTAGTCGCCGATGAGCTGTCATTGACTATCGAGAGGATAAGAGATGCAATCAAGAAAGATAAAGATATCAGCATATTGAAATTCATCCAGTATTACTCTTTGAGAATCAGTTTGAAATTGACATTTGCATATGTGATTGATGTAGATGATAAGGAGAAACAATTAAGTGATGAAATAATTGACGTGGAGAACAAGATTGTTCAAATGAGATCGCATACTTCTAATTGGCAGGATTATTTGCCATTATGTCGCATATTTAATAAGAAGAATCATAATGCCATTGAGTTAAGGTTAAGAAGAAGCAAGTATATGAATAAATTTTTCCAATACGCTTTCAATTCCAATGAAAATTGTCTTGTTAATGAAGTATTGAATGAACCTGATAAGAGCATAGATTTACCTGAATTACAAAGTGTTTGTCTTACCATGGTTAGTGCCGGTTTAGATAATACTGGATTAAATTTTGATCATTGTATAGGACAATTAGCTGCGAATTTGTCATTACAAGACACACTTTATGATGAATTGATCAAGACTTATCAAACCCCAAAACAGGCATGGAAACGGTGTAGTGAAGATTTCCAATGTGACTACGTGGTTGCCTTGATTAGAGAAACTTTAAGGTATTTCACGGTGTTACCATTGAGTTTACCCAGGAGCACTACGAGACCTATTCATTACCAGAGCAGTGTTATACCTATGGGTACACACTATTCATGAACGCCTATGCTGGCAATCATGACCAGAAATATTTCCCCAATTCATTTGAATTTATCCCTGAAAGGTATTTAGATTCCAATTTAAAATTATTAGAAATTTATAATAGTAATAACGGAAGAAGATCAGATTTACAGTATAGTAACATCCCCAGTTTCTCCTTCAGTGTCGGCTCTAGGATGTGTGCTGGTAACCATTTAGCTTTTAAAGAGTTGTATATCTTACTAGTTAAATTTATCTTGATATTTAAAGTGTCGGAAAGTGAGAGTGATAAGATGATATTGGACCCTATTAAGCTGAACAAGGACCCGTCCTCCATAGCGATTGATCCGATGAGCTTCAAGATACATACTGAATTAAGGGATACTAATCTTATAAGACATGTATAGTGTAATAGGCAATAACGGTTAATGCACAAGTAGTCGTGTAGAGCTCAAAAGTGGAATGGCAATTTTCGGTGAATTTTTTTCAACTTCGGTTAAGAACAGGTTTATTGGAATTGGATAAATTGGATATTCAATTGATAAAGAATAAAGAGTATTGAAAAGATGGGAGACTCGGAGAGGACGGTATATCTTCAAACGATATTACAAACCAAGTCGCCATTGGAACTGATTGAGATATTAAAATTGAGATTAAATGAGTCAAGAGCAATTAATTCAAATTTAATTGAATTTTTTGAAGGTTATTTAAAGACTCAGGAATCATATGCAAGTAAATTAAATCAAGTCTTGTTAAAAGGTTCTAAATTATTTAATAACGATGCCAAGTTTAATAAAGATCTTGATACTTTAGGTTTATTTGAACCTGTTTGGAATTCATTAATTGGTGAAATTAATACCGAATTAAAACTTGTTGATTCTAAAACGAAGACATTAAATATTGATGTATTGGTTAAATTACAACATTTTGAAAAGAAATATAAAGGTAATTCAGAGAATTTAAACAATTTGAGAAAATTAGCTTATAAGTATCAGTTATTAGGACAAGATTTAAATAGATCATCGGCAAAGCAACAAGAATATGAACAATTATCAAGAGAATGGGAAACTAGAGTACCTACATTTGTGGAAATTGTTGAAAATTATGATTTTAATAGATTTATATTATTAAAAGATGTTTTCTTAAGTTTACAATCGAGTAATCAAGATACATTACCTGAATTATCAAAATTAAGTGAAAAATCATTAGAATTTGTATTAAATTTTGATCCAAATGAAGAAATCAAAAGATTTGCCCAAGAAGTCTCACAAAAAGATTTACAATTTGATTCACAAGATTTACTGGTTACAGTTAATGAAAAACCCGAGAAGCCAGCTGAGAAACATCACAGTTTCTTAGGTAACTCTAGCAAGCATAGACAAGCATCCAATGCGTCAATGAACACGTTCAACTCGAGTGCCACTGAGAATGGGTTGATGAATGATGGATTCACTGGTCTGCCTGCAAAGAAGGAGAGAAATAAATTGAGATCAAGAGTTGGGTCTATTTTCGGTAAGAAGAAGAAGGATAAGAAGAGTAAGAATTCATTTAATGCCATTGCGGAGTCACCAATGGATTCTACAAACACTTCAAGATCAAGTTTACCTTTAAGTTCCGAACCAACCTCGACACCACCTGTATCTGCTCCAGTGCAACAACAAATTGCTCCACCACCACCACCACAGCAACAACAAATTTCACCACCACCTCAACAAGTCAACAGAAAATCGTCAGTTGTATCTAATGATCTCTACCAGACATCACGTTCTGGTCCAATACAACCACAATTGACACTGTCGAGTCAACCATTAACACCACTGGCCAACAAGAACGGCTCACTTGACACCACTGGAGAATACTACAGTGCTCCATCGCAAACTTCACCAACCTCGGAACACCATATCCCACCCCCAGTACCAGTCGCTAGAGGTGCCACTATGAATGTAAGTGGCCGTATCCCTCATTCTACCAGTGAAGTCGACTCCTTGAGTCAACAGATGAAGAAGAGTAATATCCACCACCATGGAGAATTACCACCTCCACCACAATCGCGCCAGAGAAGAGATATCCAGTCCGGATTATTCGTCGGCTTGGACCCTTCAAACACCGCCAATTCGACATCACCACCTCCACCTATATACCAAGGCTCCGAGACACCGATGAGCAGACAAGTCACCGGGTTGCAGAGACAGAGCACCGGTGTCTTGCCACTGGCATCGTTCACACACCCGGATTTGGTGTTCCCTGGATTGAATGCCAGTGTCGCCGAGGTTGTGAATGCTACTTTCAAAGACAACAAATTGATCAAGGGTAGTATTGTGTCGGAAGTCGCATTCAGTTACATCGTTGGCTCCAATGACGCAAAGATCCCAAGCTCGATTAAATTGCTGTTCCCTCTGGCTCCACAATTGGGTAAATTGATCGTTAATAATCAATTCTTGAGACAAATTAACCCATCGGAGTTTGATATTGTCGATGTGCAACTGATTCATTTGAAAACCGTAGGCGCTGTGAAGTACTCGTTACCTATCCTGTCATCAGTGGTTAGTGTTGTGCCTGTATGGAGATTTGAAAATCATCAGGCAAGTGTTGTTATAAGTGTTAAATTATCCGATGAAGTGTTGCAACATTTACCACAAGATGTCAGTATCGTGTTGACCAATTTCATCGTCTCCGTCTCCATTGCAGGAGCTGTCGCCACTTCTGCTGCGACAAGACCAACCGGTTCGTTCAACAAAGATAAAGCCAGAATCACTTGGGTTTACAACGGACCAGTCACTTTGGGACACGACAAAGAGGAGAGAATTATCGCTAGATTTGCCACTGAAGGTTTGGCTAGAGAAGGCGAGCATGGAGTGCAAGTGAAATTCACCGTGAATAACCAAGATGGTGCCCCATTGGTGACCACACCAATCGAATTACATAGTCAAAATATTTATGGTATTGATCCATTCGGTACCGATAATGATAATGGTGAACAATTTGTTGATGATTGGAAATTGGTCCCAACGGTGAAGACTTTGATTGCTGGTAGATATGAAGGTCATTCATGATCCCACATGTGATTTTTTCTTTTGTTATTCTTGTTATTTTTTATATCTTATCTTATGTATGTTTATTTGAAAATTGTATTTTGAATTTTTTTGAGCAATTTACGAATTTGTGAATTACGAATTTCTTAACATCACAACACCACTAGGAGTAGTGCACACAGCTACCAAACGCGAACCAAGGGAGAGTGTTACTTCCTAATTGGGTGGTATTTGCGTGACTGTGCACTACCGTTCTCTCGTAGTTCGCGTTACAAACAAAAATAACAAACAAAGGAACAAGGGAAACAATTTAACAAGGTATTGAAAGTCAATTATATCATTTATTTCATCTATATGTTGTATCTGAGTTCGGTATCAGTGCAGAGAGTGTGTATATAAGTATCGCATTCCACCATACTCTTTTCCAATCCACTTTCATTCATTAATTTTTAATATCTAATCTCATACCCATTTACCCCCTATGTCAAGAAATATTAACATACCAAGGCGACAACAACAACTTCATAGTTATCCGACTATCAGAGCCGAGCCTCCTGTGAAGCAGATCATGAACTTGAAAGTCCTCTACACACTAGACGACACAACTACATACCTTGGACGATCAACAAAGCCTCTTTTGGTGAGAGTTATTGATGTGCCTAATTCCACTATAAGATTAGGTGCCGTGGATTTGAAAAAATGTTTACAAATCGTGTTGCAGTCAAGTCCTGAATTGATTTGTGATAATCATGATTTTAGTTGTTATAGTAAAGATATCAGTGAACCTGATGAACCTTATGTTGGTCATGGTATGATTTCAATGTTAAAGGATAAGAAGGGAGAAAATTTAATCCCCGGTAGAGTTTGCACTTCGTTTGCTTCATTGTTAGGAGGATCAAATTCAAATGAAACTTTAGAAGTTAAATTGAAATTATTAAAAGTTTATAATAGAAATGCAAAGAGATCATATTCTACAGAATATACACAAACTGAATTAAATTCAAGTGAAAATGATGATGAAGATAATTTTACTGCTCCAACTGGGAGGTATTATAAAAGAGTTGTTAATAAACCAATAAAGGCATCAAGGACTAAATCACTTCCTGCATCTTCATACCAAAAACAATTTAATAAAAAAATATCAACAACATTAAATCAAAGAATGAATTCAATAGTGAGTTCATCACCCATTGCTGAGTTTACACAATTTCAAGAACCTAAAAAGATCAAATTAGATGAAAAGAAGAAACCAATGTGTCTTGAATGTGGCACAAACGATTCCAAGACATGGAAAATCATTAAGAAACCATCAAGACAATTCCAATACAAGACAGGATTATTATGTAATGATTGTAATGCAACAATGTTATTATCAGGAATTTCACCAAAAAATCATAAACAACAATTTTCATCGTCACCTTCAATAAGTAATAATTTACAAAATGTCGATATAAATGAGATTTTCAATCCTGAATACGATGTATCTAGATTTGGTGGCCCACTAACGGATATTGATCCATTACCACAACAACTGACTCCAGTTGATGATCTCCCCAAGGCTACAAGACTCAACACGACATTAATAGACATCGAAGAAGACAAAGAAAACATAAAACCTATATCACCACAGAAACCCATCTCAATCAACTCAAAGCAAACAGATTTTGAAAAAATGATTCTGGAATCATTTAATGATTTTCAAGATAATACACCAAATGATAAGAGATGGCAAAATGTGTTATTCTCCCATGTGGAAGAAGACGACACCAAGAAATTCGCAAAGACTCCAAATGATAATAGTCCACTGAATAAGACAAGTGCTATACTGTCATCACCACCGATATACGATTATAAAGATGACAAATTAGATCATGACAAGTTCCATACATCGATAATGACATCGATAAATGATGAAATCAATAGCTTGGCTAACTGGAACCAGACTAACAAATTATCACCACCGACATCGGTAATGGGTGATAACGATGACACTGAAGATGAAAAATGATTGGTGTTCTCGTATAATTATATAGATCTTTTCGATTATCAATTTAATTTTTTTTTATCAAAAATCCCAAAAATTCCAATTTTATCACCGTGTAAGGGCAATATAATGTTCCCACAATCACCCAATGATTCAACAGTGGGGAAAAATGACAAGACAGAGCACACTTCGAAAGCTTATAATCGATCGATAAAGAATTTCAAAGATTGGGCTAATTCGACAACAAAGATAAGAGGTCCCCATAGAGAAATTGTGACACCGAGAAGGTTATATGAATTCTTATTGTACATAGATGAAACCAAGAGGAAGCCTAATGGAGACCGATACTCTTTTTCATTTTATGAGCAACACGTGAGCTCCTCGGTGATCTTATACGACATGCAACGAGAGATGTATACAAAGAGACCAGATTTAGAAGATGAAGATGATGATTTAGAAGGTGGACCAGGCATTTGGCATCATCCACGTGATAAGAACGTTAAGATGTTTTTAAGAGATTTGAAAAAAAAGATGTCGATGCCACATATCCAACAGTTCACACCTAGCGTGGATAATGAACCCATTATACCGACACAGACTCCCTTACAGAGGTTATTACAATTCGAGTCCGCGACGGAGTTACGACTCGATGCCATCGATGGACATTTGAAAGCACAAGCGGATTCATTGACACAGACCAATGCGTTGATCAGCTTGTACCATACGGATCTCAGTGCTGGCACCACAATGGCCAAAAATACAGTGGAGTCCTTGCAGGGGAAATTAGCGACTCAAGTACTGGAGTTGAAAGATCTGATGAGTTATTTAATTGATATTTGCACAAAGAATCAAGAACTGATTTTTGAATTACAAAGACAAATCACACAGAATGATCAGTTAGTAGCGGTGCCCAGTAATAGCACAGAGCAGGATTCCGACAGACAAGAATCTAGCACGCCGTTGTCGATGCTCACCGAGGAGCTGATACCGAAAATCGTGTTGGGAGATTTCAGAAATCATACAGTGGCATCGCTTTATAAAGAGTATTCCAGTGGTATATTGGGGCAACCGTCTTTGAAACTGATGGAAGACAAGTACGGGACCCGTTGGAGAATCAACGGGAAGAATAACAAGACCATATTGCGAAGATTGAAAGTCGGATCAGCTATTGAGTACGCACTGGAAACCACTGGTCGTGATGTTCAGGACGTGATTAAAGAGTTCGATGAATACCTATGGGAGGGCAACGGTAAGAGGAAGAGGAGCACTTATTGGCTTTCAGAGAATTTACCACTGAAATATAATCAAAATTAATATTATTGTAATCTTATATACTAATCTTTATGTAATTTTTTATTATCCTTATAAATACCAATAATGTATGCTAATCTCGTCACGACCAAATCAATAGCCATTGCAACTGAATCTCTAGCTAAATCCATCTTCGAGCCATCGACTTCGTGCCAGGAGATGGCGACTTCCGCGATCGGGATTTCTCTTCTCAATGCCAATATCAATACTTCGACATCGAATATCCATCCCTCGGTATGCATGTAGGGGAAAATCTCCTGGACCGCAGAGTAATTGAATAATTTGAATCCACACTGGGTGTCTTTGATATCTCGGATACCGAATATGAAAACTAAAGTATGTAAACCGTACATGAGAAAATTTCTTATAAAAGATCTTTTCACGACGGCATCTGTATTCACCATATGAGCACGAGATCCAATCAGTATAGCACTATGGTGCAATGGATCACCTCCGTCCAATTCCCTTATCTTCTTGAACAATTTCGACACGTCACTGAATTTCGATGCACCATCAGCGTCACAGAAAATACCGTATTGGCCTCTTATGAATTTCATACCATGTGTCACTGCTCCACCTTTACCTCTATTCTGTTCAAATTTGACCACTCTCATATGGCCCACTGGGATATTTAATTCGGTGGCCAATTGCAACAGGTACTCCGCTGTACCATCCGTAGAGCCATCGTCAACGATCAAGAACTCATACGTCATCTTCGCGTTGTCAAGGTACTCGATCAGATCTTGTAACATTATCTTTAAACGTGATTTCTCGTTATAACATGGCACTACGATACTCAATTCTATACCGTCTTGTGGCGAGTGTGGTAGTTGGTGCAGTTTACCATCATCAGTGGTGATGTATGTTAATTCACTAGCGAAGGATGATCTAGGATTATGTGAAAAGAATAGTACTACCCCATAAATCTATATTTAAATTAGTAAACAATTTGGTAATTTAATTCAGCATGTAACATACCAATACGAGTCCAACAATGACTAACCCTAAAAGACATAACCCAATTTGTTGCAAATTCACCATCTTCAGAGATAAATCACTTCAATGATTAAATTTGAAAACGTTGACGAGATTTTTTATCTGAGAGAAAGAAAATTACCAGATTAGGAAGTCTACAGATGATGATGACATAGATGTTGTTTGATGATATCGATTCAAAATTCAACCTAATTCTTTATTTAGTACTCTTCCATTAGCTAAGAAAGTCTTGACTAAGTCGTAATAGTACTGACTATCTTGTCTTAAATTATTAAAACTCAACCATAATTCTTTTGTATTCAATTCCAATTCTAATTCGTACATCGATGTCGGTGGTGCACTTTTTAGTGATCCATGTTGTTTATCGAATTTCCTCACCAGCGTTAAGTCGATTTTGGTGAATGTGGCTTGATGCACATACGAAGTCCTTAATTTCTCTCTTATCATTGTCACGTTCTTACCAATCTTTCGTTCTTCTTCTTCAGTTATCTTGAATGGTAATTCCAATGATATTGAACAACGAAGATCAAAATGAGTCGAGGGCGAGTAGATGAATAAATCCGACACGCGTCTCTTATGGATAGAATCCAGTATTCTGTTCGTCTCTATATCATACGTGACCCTGGCGTCAACAGGTTTACTACCACGTTCTGTATGTTGAAAGAAATTATCACGTTGATTGACTTTTTCCACTGCAAATTTAAATCTATTCTTCTTATTTGTTAATTCTAAGAATTTTTTCAAATTTTCAAATCTCTCAATGGGTAAACCAGGTTTGAAAAAACACTTCTTGTGAAAGAATTCTAAATTTAATATAGATTCTGTGTTTATCGGTAATTGTAATCTCTCATCTTGCTCTTTTGACCAAATTTGACCAAATTTAAGTTCAATTTCAAGAAATTGTCTTTCACTTTCAGGTATTTCACTTAATATCGCATAAATCCAACTAGCAACAGCGTATTCCAGATCATGACTTGGCTCCACACCGGTGATACTTGGTGTCTCCAATTTACTCGACGTATGTATCGCTGAACCTTGTGGGCGCGATTTCACTTTCACTTGCGGTATATAATCACAACTCCAAATTGGCGGTTTCTTATACTTTGTTGGTTTACTCTTTTTCAAACGAGCCATTTCTTCAATTTGGTTGAATTTATTTATCTCCTCTTTTATCGTAAGTCTCTTTGTCGAATTCAGTATTGGTGAATTGGATTCACCACTAGAATACCTCCTTGCCACAGAGGGTGTTACATTACCTCTAATATCGACATCATCATCGTTGGTGAGATTGATTATACTGTTGCGTTGCCTGATATCGGCATGACTACTCGATGACGAGCCAGATATACTTGGTCTAACAACTTGTGCCGATGCCGTTGTTGATGTTGGTGTATGGAAACTCGAATCTGGTGAATTTACAAGATTATTTATCGATAATCTCGGTTGAAGATCCGGTTTTTGGAGTTGCTTCGATATGTCATCCGTGGGCTCAGATGAGAGCATCCCTTTGATATCCATCTTATCTGATTGATCCTATATGAGATATGTTTGTTGTGATTTACTTTGAATATTGCAATTGTTTTATTTTCATTCATTTTTTTTGTTCATTTTTCATTTTTTTACTCAGGCAACATTTGGTGTCAAATTATTGGGGATACCATGGTGTTGGATTGGGATATGAGGGTGTGTGATGATTGTAGATCTACTGTCATATACTGTAGTAGTTGATATCTTATCTATTATGTATAATATCCAATATCGGAAACTATAATAGCAGATTAAGATAAATCTCCGACGCTAGACTTTCTGAAAATGGTTTACTCTGAGATGAATCTGTTCTGTTCAAAAATGCAACTTGATTTTATACAGTAATGATATGATAAGACCACTAGCGAACATGTTTAAGAGGAGGAAATTCACATCGTTACCCATTGAGGTCAAATCACTCATCATCGACTATATAACTAACGAAGACGACTTATCCAACGTATCAATAGCGTCCCCTCGGGATAAACATTTGATTGACCGTAGAGTTCATGACAGAATAGCAGTATATGATTACTTCGATAGAGAAGTGCCGTATCATGTAAAGACCCATTTCACTAGAGAGATCGTGGATGGTGGGTGTCGTCCGCGTATTGAAAGTTCAATAATGAATTTAGCTTATCATATAAGAGATTCATATAATAATTCAAATAAAGTTGGAAATTTGGTGAATTTTATTAATGAGAATAAGCAGTACCTTGATAAAGTTGTGTATTTGCAAATGATCATTGAATGTCCAGTGGAAGAAGAGAATTTGTATACTGTGTTTGATAATTTGTTAACAAATGTTCATAATTTGACATTTCGTGGTGAACCTTTCAAGAAGTTCCCACAGATGGGAGAATTACCTTGTTTGACTGTATTGAATCTTAACCAATGCAAACTCACAACGACGAGTGAATTGCCTGAGGCACCAAATTTACAAAGACTTGACTTATCATTTAATGCCTTGGAAGATGTGAGTAATCTTACGAAGTATAAGAAATTAGAGTACTTGTCATTAGAATCTAATAAACATTTAACGGAGTTACCCCATGTGAATGAATTGATTCAATTGCGAGAGTTAGATATAAGACGGACAAAATGTGGTGATCATGTATTACAAAATGGACTTGAATTACCACAACTTGAAAAATTAATTTTACGTTCAAGTGAATTGACAATGATAAGAGGTTTGAATTTACCTAATTTGCTAGAGCTAGATATAAGTGATTGTCAACTTGGCCGTATTGAGAATTTAGAACATTTAGTCAGACTTGAGAAATTGACAATATCTGATTGTGCAGTTGATAGTATTAGAGGGTTAGATAAATTAGTCAACTTGATAGAGTTAAATCTTTCTTATAATTGGTTGAAAAAGGTTGGGAATTTGCAAATGAATACCCAGTTGCAGAGATTAGATTTGACTGGTTGTAAGATAGAAGTAGTAGAGGATCTACATTCATTGATCAATTTAGAAGTATTGTCATTGAATTCCAATAGGATTACTGAATTTCAAACCACCCCTCTAGTCAAATTGAAAGAGTTGAAGCTTAGTGGGAATTGCTTCACGGAGATCAGCGATTTAGAGAATATGCCAAATTTAACATATCTTGACCTTTCGGGGAACAGGATCAATGAGATTGAAAATTTAGATAAATTGAATAACTTGCATTACTTGAATCTTGATCATACAAGTATTGGCAGCATCCCTAAAATTAATAAGAACTTAATTGAATTACGACTTTCACATACGAATATAACAGAGATCAGTAACTTAGAACAAGCTGAAGATTTACAAATCCTTTGCCTATCAGGGACGATGATCAATGAAATAACAGGTCTCACACATTGCAAGTCTTTACAAAGGCTTCACCTTGATGACACCCAGGTGACTAAAATCAAGGGATTAGATAATTGTAAAGAGTTATTGGGTGTGACATTCAAGAATTCACCAATTGAGAAAATCGAAGGATTGGGACAGTTACAGAAGTTGTCGTTCTTAGAGATTGGCGGTTCAAAGATTGAAACTATTGAGAATTTAGATTGTTTGAATTTACAAATATTGAAATTGAATCATTTAAATCTCGGAAAGATTGAGAATTTGAACAAGTTGACAAAGTTGACCAAGCTTGATCTTGGCCATTGCGAGTTGATTGTTATATCTGGCTTAGATGAATTGACACAATTACAAGAGTTATCATTAAGACGTAATAAAATTCAGGAGATAACAGGGTTAGATAAATTAGTAAATTTAAAATCACTTGATTTGTGTGGTAATCAGATATCACAAATGACGAATATATCACATTTACAGGAATTAGTAACGTTAAAATTATCATCAAATTTATTAACAAGAATAAATTTTATCAATCTACCAAATTTACAAATTTTGGAAATGAATAATAACAAAATCAACGAGATTGAAAATTTATCAAACTACAAGAAATTAACTCATTTGAATTTAGATAATAATTTGATTACCAGAGTTGATAATTTACACGGAGTTGGCAATTTTTGTAATATTAAATTGAAAAATAATAAATATTTGAATTCGATAAATGAGACAAATTGGAGTTTTATATCGAAGATTGATTCCATTCATTTGGATAAATTTGGTTATTTCTGTTGGCTGAAAGAATTGAAATTTGAGAAAAGATTAGTTGAATTGTTAGGTAAAGGAATTGATATTAAATAAGTGAGTGTAATTGTCATTAAGTTTATTAACATCTATAAGAAGCAATATGGGAGTGATCAGTGTATGGAAATTATTGGTGTATGATGATTAGTAGTAGTATGATGATAGGCATATGATGACTAGTTTGAGATTTGTGACTGATTTGATATTGTGATAGATATAATGTGATAAGTAGCTTGATCTGATGAATGGATTGATATTCATGACTGGTTTTTTTTTTTGATTGGTTTATGATGGTTGGCGGTTGGTAATTGGTTTGATTATTGGTCTGATGGCTGTGCTGGCAATTGTGACTGGTTTGATTCTATGATAAAACTGTTATGGCTGGTTTCGTGTGATGATTGACTCGTTGATTGGTATTGTGTTTGGTAGATCGCTTGGTTGATAATAAATATAGTATAATACATCAATTCTTTGACAAGATCAAAGTATTCAAGAAATCATCTTTTAACAACTCCTCCAGACTTGGTCTCTTTAAATAATCCAATTCAAAGACTCTATTTAAGAACAGTTTCAGTTCATCTGTAGACCACGCAGGTATCGCCGGCTTGGTATGTGTACCTATCTTGAAAATCAGTTGCATTTGACTGAAATCAGGGAATGGATGTTTACCTGTAAACATCTCAATTACTAGACACCCCACGGACCAGATATCCAGTTTTGGTGTGTACGCGGTTTGCTTTACGACCTCAGGTGCCATCCAATAAACTGAGCCTTGTAAAGATGAACGTTTGTTCACGTTGGATTGATCATTGTTATTGATTTTCTTAGAGATACCGAAATCTGATATCTTAACTGTACCTTTAATATCAATTAATACATTTGCACCTTTAATATCACGATGAATAATATGTTCACCATGTAAATAATTCAAACCTATGAGAATTTGTCTTATGAAATTTCTAATCAATGGTTCTTCAAAAGGACCATAATTATTTAACATTGTCGTCACCGAGCCCCCAGGGACGTATTCTATGAAAATATTCAAGAAATTTGAATCAACATTTGAACCAATATATTGCACAATATTTTCATGTTGTAAATTACGTAATAATGACATTTCCTGTTTGAGTGCATCGATCATTAACATATCATGATTACCTGAATCATGTCTTAAGATGGGTACTTGTTTAACAGCCATTAATTCTCCAGTCAAGGAATTCATTCCGAGGTATACGGTACCAAATGAACCTGAACCGATTTTGGAACCTTTGAGCCAATTTTGTGGTCCTGTCTCTTCTTCCAATGATAATTGACTCAATATAGATTCATCAATTTCATCATCGTCATCATCGAATAAATTTAAATTTGATGTTCTATTTGATGATACAATTGATAATCTCTTTGAAATTAATGTTTCCTCTAAAAGGATTCTATTTGAATTCGAGACAATAGATAATGGTCTTTGCAATAATGTTGGATTATTAATTAAACGTGACATTCTAACACTATTACGTACTGTATTTTGCAAATCATTAATCTTTGAGTTGGGGAAATATTCCAGTAAATTATTTGAAATTAATTCTGAAGTTGGTCTTTGCCCAAAGAATTTCTTTAATTGTGAATCATTCGATGTTGTTTGTGTTATACTCTTCTTCTTCAAGAAGGAGGAATCAATCTTATGGAAAGTTGAGATAGACATTGAAGAAGGAGACTCACCAGGTGGACATAATATGAATTTGAAATCCTGTTGTGAATGACATAATGAGACTAATTCGATATCGAATAACAAATGAGGATTATCCTTTTGATCAATGATATAATTATCACAATTTAAAAGGGGTAAATTTGATAGTATCCTTTGTTTGATAGAGTCAATATTAAGACAATTTGTTATATTAAATTTATTTATGGAACCATCTTGTAATATCACTGTGATGATTGAATTTGGCACCAAGGGTTTCTGTTCAATTAACGATGATACCTTTATAGATAATGATGATATTTTGATATTGTTAATAGCATTCTGTAATTTTATAATATCACCAATTTTATGAATACCAATCTCCTTTAAAGTTGTTTTGTCAATGGAAGGTAATAAATCGTATGTGATGTTATAGTGGGTGAAATTGTCGTAATACTGACTTAGTTCTAATATAGCTAACCAATTATATAAATGATCAATGGCTGACATTGTAATTGGCTCTTCTCCACCCCTTGTCTGAACCCTTTGTTTCAACCCCTTGTTTAAATTATTACTCCTTGTCCTTTATTGATCTCTTTCATTTGTGTCTCAATACACGACCAATGCAATTTGATACATCTATACACTACCGTACACATACACCCACACACGACTTTTTACGGTATAATCCTCCTAACTTTAATACAATAACAATTAAAGTAAACCATAAGGTGATGATTCAAAATTTCTTAATTACTAATAAAATGAGAGAATCCCCGCTTCGGATATTTATTCTTTTGTTGTGGGTGTTGGAGATCGGAGAAGTTTTGAGCGGGGGTGTATTTGATTTTCGGACTCCGCCTTACCTATAACGAATATGGCTTCATACGAAGTATGCCATATGAATAAAATGGTTTAATATGAGATACGAAGTATCTCATATGGAGTATCTCGTATGGGGTATGAGATAATGATATAGCATACTCCGTATGCTATATATATGCTATATCATCAACTCATATAAGATACTTTGTATCTTCTCTTCATGCGAATCTCGGGAAAGGAGAAGGAGAAGATTCGGGGGTGTGAAAAGCGAAAACACACGGAGTCCGCTAAATTTAAAAAATGTTATAAAAATTCTTTAAAATCCATCAATTAGATAAAAATTAGCATTATAAGGATAGAATATAGATAATAGAGTTTAGGTATAATAGATAGAGATTTAGATTGTAATATGGAAGATTTAACGATAACAGAGTTAATACAAAAAGAGAGAAAAAATTTTGATAATAAGCAATTAATTAAGCCATGGTTACAAAGTAAATTAACAATACGTGGTATTAATATTGTTATTGAAAGATCAGATGAATCCAAAATTGTTTTCAAATGTAAATGTAATTCTCAATTAAATAATGATGAATTATTAAATTTTAAAAAAAAAAATCCAAATCAAGATTTAATTTTACAAAGAAAGAATATAAGAGATTTTAAGAAGAAATTTAACTGCCCCTTTAGAATTAGAGCAAATTATTCATATAGATTGAAAAATTGGTCTTTAGTTGTGGTTAATGAAAATCATAATCATCAGTTGTTTCCAATCAACTCGTCATCACCTTTATCATCACAAATTAATTCACCAATAAATTCAAATTATAATTATAGTTCCCGTTTACCTTCATTACCAAATTCAAATTTCAAAAAAACTATCCCAGCCACGACACCAAATTTAAATAATAAAAATTTAAATGAATTACAATTAGAATTTAATAATAATTTATTAAGATTAAATTGTTTAAATAAAGAAGATGAAATTAAATTAATCTATTTAAAATTATTAAAAGTATTGAACGATGAACAGAAGAATAATTCATTAATTACAAACATTTCATCAAATTTTGGTTCATTATTTAAATCTTCTTTAACTAATAAAACTGTGTTGCCTTCATTGCAGGAGACTTTGAAATATCAACAAAATGAAAGAATAAATGGGAATGTAAGTAATGGTGATAATGCGTATTTGACATTTTAAGCATATATATGAGTATGGCATACGAGGGCCATACGAACTACAATATTCAATAAGAGTATGACAGGATAGTCATACAGAGTACAATATTCAATAAGAGTATAGCCAGATGGCATACGAATACAATATTCAACAACATGGCAGGATAACCATATGAAATACAATATTCAATAAGAGTATAGCAGGATAGCTGTACAACAGATATTAAGCATACACTACATATAAGCATATGAACAATATGTTATAGATTATATGTAATCGATGTATTTGATACATTATACAATATAGTTAATAGATTTATAGAGTTAACTATATTGTATATGATCTATATGGAAACTATACGGTAACCAACATAGTAGATAAACTGTGAAAGTTCTCCAGGAGACATACATCATACGGTACTGTATCGGTTACAGTAGGAGAATCTCGTAACCTATACAGTATATTGGATGAGATACGGCATAGCCTTATGAATTATGGGGTTTCAGGTTTAAGGTGTACGCCATATGGGCGTATAGGATATACCGCGTATGAGGCTCGGGTGGTGATGATATACGGTATACGGTATATGACATGGGTAAGCCAGTAGAAAACTTGCTCGGTATAAAGTGTCAGATATGAACTATACGGTAGCTATCCGGGATACAATATAACCCATTCGGTATCACCCACACAGGACTCATATATCTGATCTGATATACTTCTTATATCTTACGAGTTCACATAGGATTTAATAGACATATATATCTTTTGTATTATACTTATTCATCTCATAGATGAGCGTAGTATTGATTTTGTATCGTGATAGATTTGTTATAGAGATATAAGACTTATTCGTATGCTTCGCATACCCATAGACCTACTCGTGATTATAAATGTAAAAATCATTCACTCGAATGCTTCGCATACTCGTTATATATACAGGATTATTCTAAAATAATTTTAGCACCTAAACTTTCTAAAGTTGTCTTAATCTTTTCACCATCTTCCTTTGTGACATTTTCCTTCAATACCTTTGGAGCACTTTCAACGAATTTTTTACTTTCAACTAATGATAAACCCAATAATGATTTAACTTCTTTTATAATTTTTGGTTTCAGTTTCAGATCAAATGATTCTAATTTTAAATTAAATATAGTTTTCTCTTCAACGACATTCTCAGGCTCTTGGGATTCTTCAACTGGTGCTGGTCCAGTGGCCAGTCCAGCACCGCTGCCACCAACTGGGAATGAAATATCTGGAATATTTAATGTGGTTTTCAATTCATTAATTAATGTTGAAGTTTCTAATAAATTTAATTTGGAAATTTGTTCAACTATATTAACAATTTTGGGATCAACATTTGTTGAATTTAAACGATATGAATATCTTGATAATGAATTTATAGTTCTGGTTCTTGTAACTCTTAAAATTGATTGACGAAACATCTTTATTTAATTTTATATACAATTTATCTATATATATTTTAATATTGAATCGTCCAAATTTTTGAAAATTTTTTGTTCATTTTGGAGTTGCCTAATTGGGATGTTTTGATACTCCAGATACGACCTGTAATTCCATCACACTCAGGATAAATGTGATATATATTGAAATGTATATGTTATATCATTAAATGACAGTTCATTTCTTAACAATAAATCTTCATTTTCCAGTAATTCACTTGGATGTATGTGATTCCATGATTTGGCATCTCCATATAACATTGTCTTTGTCTTTTGTAATTGTTTTAATCCATTATCACATTTTATACAATTAAATGTATCATGTGTATCACAAATTGTATCTTGTTTAAATTCAAATAATTTTTTCAAATCATCTTTACTAAAATTATTTTCAATTTCTTCATTATTATCTATGACACATGATGATAATTGTAATTTAGAATTTTGTCTTTGATATATTTTTTCATCAATTGTACCAGTTGCGATAAATCTATAAATGAAACAATTTTTCAATTGACCATCACGCCAAACACGAGCTAACAGTTGTTGATCCGATGCAGGGTTCCAGTCAGGGTCTAATAAGATTAAACGATTAGCACCAATTAAATTAATACCACAACCTCCGGCTTTAGAACTCAACAAGAAGATAAATTCTGATCCATTAACATCATTAAATTTATCAACTAATTTTTGTCTCTTGTTTATATTCATCGTACCATCAAGTCTCAAAGAACCAAATTTATTATACCGACATAATTTCTCCACTAAATCTAATGTCTGTGTATAATTTGATATTATAACAATTTTATCATCAGTCTCATTATGTAATTTATGTAAAAATCTTTCTAAAATTAAAAATTTACCACTAAACCATGTTTGTAATTCTTTCATTCTACCACCAGGGTATATATAATCATCTGGAATAAATTGTTCACTTCCTTGGATCTGGTCAGGTAATGTAATTAAATTTGGATGATTAACTAATTTTTTCAACATTGTAATCATCTTTAAAGGTTGTGACCCGGAGCCTCTTAACAACTTGGTAATTTCCGGTGAGGTGATAACATGATTATATAAATTTTGTTGAAAATCACTTAATTTAACAAAAATAACATATTCATATTTAACAGGTAAATATTTTGATAAGATATCGTTGGTTCTTCTTATAATGAAATTCGATACAAATGACACCAATTGAGTTAATTTCAAATCACCTTTAGCTTTCTCTTGGTCTGTAGCCATCGAATCACGACCTCTTAAGATATCAATTTCATAATTTTTACGAAATTCCAGTCTAGTACCAAGCAAACCCGGGTTAGCAAAACTTAATAATGAGAAATATTCAGTTAAATCATTTTGAATCGGTGTACCACTTAAGATGACTCTTCTTTCACAATTCAATGCATTCAACAGTGTAAAAGTTAATGAATCACCATTTTTCAATCTATGCCCTTCGTCAGCTAAGATCAATCCAATCTCAGTTTTCATCAATTTATCGACATTTCTTCTCAACGTCTCATAACTTATCACCAACACAGGTCTTACTATATTCCTCCCCGACAGCAACGCCCATTGCTGGATCAGCTGACCGACTTGATCAGATTTAACAGATTTACCATCTATCAGTAAAGGTGTTAATTTCCCCTTCCCCAACCATTTATCGAATTCATTAGCCCAATTTCTCACCAAAGACGAAGGACATACGACGATCAGTTTCTCTATGGTCTTAGTACCGCGGGGACTCTGTTTTAATAAGGTCCACATAAGCAGTATACATTGCAATGTCTTCCCCAACCCCATTTCATCTGCCATTATACAACCTTTCGCTCTAGGGTCCACCAACCCTGCGGTGCAACGATACAAGAACTTAACACCTGAGATTTGATGTGGTCTTAAGATTTTCAGTAACTTGGGGTCAATGACGACGGGGACATTAGGGAATTTCAAAAAGGGGTCATCTTGTTGACGTGTCCCAAGGATTTCAGCTAATGATTTATGTGAATTGCAAAGGTACAGTGTCTTATCACCGATCTTTATCACGCTCTCCAGTTTCAGTTTCTCCATTTGCTCTTTCTCCTGTTGTAATTTCAATTTTTGTAAATTCAGTATTTCCTCAAGTCTCTCCCTATCCTCTGGTATGACATCCACTGTGGGGTCATATAACACTATAGCGTATTCACCCATTGGATCATGTAACAGATGTGGCACCACCACGGGTTTGCGTCTCATCCCCAACGCAGGTGGCGGTTGCTGATTTGATAACTGGTACTTGTTATCCTTTGTCACTTTTAAGGGTACCGTAAATCGACGCGTTAATTTGGCATTAGCACCATCGATACCAGTGATATGAGTTCTGGAGTACAATCCGTTCTTTGTCTTCTTATATTGTCTATTCTCGCTGTTTTGATCCAACTCCATTAACAGATAGGATTGTGGTGCTTTTAATCTTGCTGCACGTACTGGTTGTGTATCGTTACGCCTCTTTATAGGGATCTTAAATGGTTTAGTCAAGATCAGTGTGGGATCCTCGACGGTTCTTGGTCTGAGGCCAGGTGGTAACCCAGCACCAGTGCCTAGCTCACTATATGGACGATCCGGTAGTCTGCCCATTATACTGCTATATTAAAGGATAGTTACTCCCTTGTTTACTCCCTTGTTTTGTTTTGTTTTGATCTTTGTGTTTGTATTTCGGACACGACTCTTTCTAATTGATATTTATCATTTACAGCACCACCATACCACTGTATGGGTTATACGGATACACATATCCGACGGAATCAACTACTCTGGGCACATCTACATGAGTATGTAGATATATATAGATAGTAATGGATGGTAGAAGATAGATAACAGATAGATAATATATTAGATGAACCCCCAGATTAACCCCTAGATCTATATAACACATAACGGAATCTTTATAACAGATAATCACATAGTTAAGAAATAATCAATTAGCAATACTCACAACTCAAAAGCTCATATAATATCAATAGCCTATCAATTACATCACGCAAATGATCGGTTTAAAGGTTAAATCGACTCCGCAATTGCGCACTTCCCACGATGACTATAAATATCTCTACATCAGCCTATAACATTTCAATAAATTATAATCAACAGTAATTAAGAATAATGTCAGATACACCATCTAATCCTGTTATCGTAGTTGGAGGTGGTCTAAGTGGCTTGTCAGCGATACATCAAATTATCATCAATGGTGGTAATTGTGTCTTAATCGATAAGCAAAAATTCATCGGTGGTAATTCGACAAAGGCAACTTCTGGTATTAATGGTGCTTACACCACGATACAACAGAAATTGAACATCAAGGATTCCATTGAATCATTTAAACAGGACACCGTGAAATCTGCAAAGCAATTAGCTAATGAAGAATTAATTGATGTCCTAGTGAATAATTCATCATCACTGATCGATTGGCTTATAAATTTTTTCCAACTTGATCTCACAGTTGTAAGTAGATTAGGTGGTCACTCTAACCCGAGAACTCATAGAGGTCACGATAAGAAATTCCCAGGTATGGCCATAACTTATGCATTGATGGAAAAATTTGATGAATTGTGTCAATTACATAAGGGGAAGTACCAGTTATTGTTGAATAGTAAATGTATTGAGTTGGTAAAGGATCCGGCCGATTCAAATAAAGTTGTTGGTTGTATTTATCAAAATACCGACACTGGAGAGACAAATAAAATATTGGGACCAGTCATAATGGCAACAGGTGGGTATGCTGCGGATTTCAATTCGAAAGATTCATTAATCCATAAATATAGACCTGATATCTTGGATTTACCCTCTTCAAACGGTACCCACGCTACTGGTGATGGACAAAAATTAATCATTAGTGAAGGTGGTGTCGGAGTAGATATGGATAAGATCCAAGTGCACCCTACAGGGTTATTACCATTTGATCAAAAAATCTTGAAACCCACGGATAAATTCTTATTCTTAGGTGCCGAGCTGTTAAGAGGTGAAGGTGGTATAATGTTAAACTCTAAAGGTGAAAGATTTTGTGATGAATTAGGTACAAGAGATTACGTTAGTGGTAAGATGGTTGAAACATCACAGAAGACAGGATCAACAAAGATCTTGTTAGTTTTAAATCGTAAATCTGAAAAAAATTTACAATTCCATTTAAAGCATTATATTCAACGTGGATTAATGAAGAAAATCACCACAACACAATTGGTTAACGAGATTGGTTGCTCAAAGGAGTTCTTACATGAACAATTCAATAAGTATAATAAAGGTGCAAAATTAAATCGTGACGCCTTTGGTAAGAAATTCTTCCCCACTACTCCATTCCCCTTTACGAGACCTAATGGTGATGATGAATATTTTTACGTTTCGTATATAACACGTATTGTTCACTTCACCATGGGTGGTGTCAAGATCAATAACCACACGGAGGTCATCGCACAAGATGGCAGGATCATGGAGGGGTTATATGCATGTGGAGAGTTAGCAGGTGGTGTCCATGGTGAGAACAGGTTAGGCGGATCATCATTATTGCTGTGTGTAGTGTTTGGACGTGTGGCAGGTGATGCCGCAACGAGTTATCTCTTAAATAAGTTAGTTAATGTCAGAGGAGTGGAGAGATTGAAACAGATTAGTTTGCATTTAGATCCAAGTGAGCCGGGGAAAGTTGTTGTTGAATGGAATGATGAACGAAGTTCACAGAGTGAACTGAGTGTACTGAATGCACCAACTACTGAGAAATCAGAACCTAAATCGAAATCCCAACCCGAACCACAATCAAATTCAGAACCAAAAGAATTCAGCATCCCCACCAAAGAATTCACCACCTCCGAAGTACTGAAACACAACAGCGCGAAAGATTGTTGGGTCATCGTCAAGGATCTCGTCTTAAACGTGACAGATTTCCTATCGAGTCACCCTGGAGGAGAGCAATCGATTATTAATTTCGCTGGGAAGGATCTGACTGAAGTCTTTGAGATGTTGCATGATGATAAAGTTATACCTAAATATGCAAGTTATACTGTTTTAGGTAGGATAAAGGGTACTGATCCTAAATTGAATTTATGAGTAATGAGCAGACGAAGTCTGCGAAATAGTGATTACAGTATCTAATTCACTTAGCTAATGAATTAGAAGTAAATTAATCACTTGGGCCAATAAATCAGTTGGATATTGAATTAGGATGTTAATTTTAGTGAAGTATTGGATTAACTAGACACCCATGATTTATCGTAGCACTGGAGAGTTGGTCATTGGGAAGAGATGTGAGAGATGTGGTGTATGAGACAAGGATATGAATTGTGGAGTCTGTATCACCAAAAGTTGGAGATTTCACCGCCAAGGAGGTGTTAGACCAGGGAATCAGGGGGTTGAATCAAGGGGGGGGGGGCCAGTATCACATTGGACAACTTTTACACTGGTTCTGTTGAGAATTGGAATGGTGTTGGGGGTATTTTACCGTTATATGATATCGAGGTATCCTACACCTTATTCACCAACCAATCAAACCCATCTCACCCCAAAAAACTATTCTTATTTATATATTTAAATATTTAAAAACTAAGTTAATAAATTTTATTTCAACGCAAAAAAACATATTCTGTAATTGATAAAATAACTAATAACCAAAATGGCAGGATCATCACAAAAGAAATTAGCCAAATCTAATACCAAGATACTTAAAGAGATTCATATATTATCATTATTGATTAATTTATTCACATTATTCACCATATATGTATTCCAGCGCCCACTGAATAAGAAACCATTTTTCATATTTGCAGTACCATTAATTATATGTCAATACGTTATTGAAAAAACTGGCAGACCTGTATTTGAGAATGGACAAATAGTTAACGCAGGCCAGGATTTATCAATGAGTGGATTGACTGAATATTTATTTGACATTATTTATATAACCAATTTTTGTGATTTAGTTATGATTATATTTGGTTCAAATAAGATATGGTATATCTATTTATCTGTATGTATTGAGAGAGATTTATTTAGAGATAGAGTACTAACATATAGTAGATCCCACTGTTTGGGGTGTATAAGTTGATTGGATTGTTACAATGGGGGAAACAGTTAATGGCACCAAAGAAACCAGTTAGAGAAGAACCACTGGAACCTGCAAAGAGCAAAAGACAGTTGAAGAAAGAGTCACGTGGCCAGACTGTCAGGTATCGCTGATGCCGGCCGGGTAACAACTAAAGTCGTATATCCACAGCCCCTCATTGCCAAATACAGCCACCCCAAAGGCCCATTTTTTGCCGTTAAAAGTTTTCCATTGCGCTGTTAAAAATATAAAAATGAACAACTTGTTATTTTCAATTACAATTCTAATTTATATTTGTTATTTTATATAATTTTATATAATTATAATTTTAATTATTAAATATATATTAATTTAAATCAATCTTATTCAAAATGGACGGAGGTATGTACTATCTATTCTATACGATTCTATATATTGTTGATTCATCACAATTGATTTAAAAGATCTATTGTTTATTATAAATTTATTGATTTATATTGATTTTAATTTTATCAATTAATCAATTCATTAATCAACTAATTAATCAATTTATTAATCAATTGATCTATGATTGGTATAATGATTAAATTTACAATTAAAAAGATCTAGATCGGTATGATTTGTTTATATCTATTTATCTATATCATACGAATCTAACGATTCATATGAATCAATTGATCAATCAATCAATTACTTTATCAATCAATCAGTTACTAACATAATCTCATATCATATAGAAGACGTTGCTGCTGTAAGTACCAATCAATCCAGTTGATTAACGGGGGCTCGGATAGGAATTGCAACGTAGTTGGGATTCCATCCACGACTGTTCCATCCAGCGCAGTTACAGCCTCTTTATCTCATGTGCACGACTTATGAGATATACTTTATAAGAAAATAAAATACTAACATTATGAATTATAAATAGTTAGTTATCGATAATGGTTCTGGTATGTGTAAAGCCGGTTTTGCTGGTGATGATGCCCCAAGAGCTGTTTTCCCATCAATTGTTGGTAGACCAAGACATCAAGGTATTATGGTTGGTATGGGTCAAAAAGATTCATATGTTGGAGATGAAGCTCAATCAAAGAGAGGTATTTTAACTTTACGTTATCCAATTGAACATGGTATTGTTACCAATTGGGATGATATGGAAAAGATTTGGCATCATACTTTTTATAACGAGTTAAGAGTTGCTCCAGAAGAACATCCTGTTTTATTAACTGAAGCTCCAATGAATCCAAAATCAAATAGAGAAAAAATGACACAAATATTATTTGAAACATTTAACGTTCCTGCATTTTATGTCTCTATTCAAGCTGTATTATCATTATATTCATCAGGTAGAACAACAGGTATTGTATTAGATTCAGGTGATGGTGTTACTCATGTTGTTCCAATTTATGCTGGTTTCTCCTTGGTTCATGCTGTCTTAAGAATTGATTTGGCTGGTAGAGATTTAACTGAACATTTAATGAAAATCTTGGCAGAACGTGGTTATCCATTTTCAACAACTGCTGAAAAGGAAATTGTACGTGATATTAAAGAAAAATTATGTTATGTTGCCTTAGATTTCGATCAAGAATTACAAACTTCATCACAATCATCAGCAATTGAAAAATCTTATGAATTACCAGATGGTCAAGTTATTACCATTGGTAATGAAAGATTTAGAGCTCCAGAAGCTTTATTCCATCCTTCTGCATTAGGTTTAGAAGCTGCAGGTATTGATCAAACCACTTATAATTCTATTATGAAATGTGATGTTGATGTTAGAAAAGAATTATATGGTAATATTGTTATGTCAGGTGGTACTACAATGTTCCCTGGTATGGCTGAAAGAATGCAAAAAGAGATTACTGCTTTGGCACCATCATCAATGAAAGTTAAAATTATTGCTCCACCAGAAAGAAAATATTCTGTTTGGATTGGTGGTTCTATCTTGGCTTCATTATCAACTTTCCAACAAATGTGGATCTCAAAGCAAGAATATGATGAAAGTGGTCCTTCCATCGTTCATCATAAATGTTTTTAAGCTTTTTTTAATTTTTAAATTTTGTAGTGAATATATAATAAACAAAACATGCCAAGCATGTTGAGTAGAATAGCGAGTAGCGATTACGCGATTATGCGATTATGCGAAGCATAACATAAGAGCATGTAGATTCATATACACCATCCCTCATACTTCATATCTCATATCCATCCTATCTCGTCCCACCCCATCTACCGTCTTCCATGCCACAACATCTGATACCGCTTTGTATTTATATCAAATTTGCATTTCTTACAGTGTCTCTACAATCATTTTTAATAAAATAACTAATTAATATTAAAAACATACACAAAATATAATGTATAAAAAAAACCAAATTAACAACAACCATTACTTTGATTTTTTGTAATTGATTGACCTCTTAAATTAATACTCAGTTTTTCATTATTTGCATTATTTGAACCATTTTGGCCATTATTACTCATCTGAGATTTAATTTGTCTTGCCATTGTGAAAAACAGTTGTTCAACATTTGTGGAATTTAATGCCGAAGTCTCTAAGAAAGGTACATCAATCGAATCTGAAAATTCCTTTGCGATGGAGTATTCAACAACTTTCTTATCTGTTAAATCTGATTTATTACCAACTAATAATTTCATAACGCCACCAGTTGCGTATCTATCAATTTCTTGTAACCATTGTTTAACATTATTAAAAGATTCTTGTTCGGTAACGTCATAAACGATGATAATACCATGAGCACCTCTATAATATGATGAAGTTATAGTTCTAAATCTTTCTTGCCCAGCGGTATCCCAAATTTGTAATTTTATTGTCTTACCATCTAATTCTATAGTTCTAATCTTGAAATCAACTCCAATTGTTGAGATATAATCTGGTGTATATGTATCATCTGCAAATCTTAATAAAAGACATGATTTACCAACTCCTGAATCTCCAATAAGTAATAATTTAAAAAGATAATCGTATTCACTGTTCATCTTTATATCTTAAATAACTTAATTCACTTGATAGATTAATTGATTAATATTATAAATGATTAATTTAGATAATTTATATAAATGTTATCCTTGTGAAGTTGATTACAAAATTTATTGATAATTAAAATTTAAATTTCTCTGTTGCGTTGTTCAAATATGTTTTTGATACTATGTGCACTACATACATCCTATAAACTAGTCAACTTCTTCAACTGTTGGACCTGATTCACCAGTACCACCAGTGGCACCAGTAGGAGAACCAGTAGGAGGAGCACCAGCACCAGCACCAGCACCGTAGAATTTAGTCATGATTGGTGTGGCGATTTCAGTCAATTCTTGTCTCCTATCTTTATACTCCTCCGTCGTAGCAGCCTGTGATTCATCTAACCAACTTATCGTATCATTAACAGCCTTCTCCAACGTTGTCTTATCACTAGCGTCAACTTTCTCAGTGAATCCAGATTCAGATAAAGTGTTCTTCAATTGATAGGCATAACTCTCTAATCCGTTCTTAGCTTCGATCCTAGCGGCTTCCTTCTCGTCTTCTTCTTTGAATTTTTCAGCCTCAGATACCATTCTTTCAATATCTTCTTTGGATAATCTACCCTTATCGTTGGTGATAGTGATCTTGTTAGTCTTACCAGTACCCTTCTCCACTGCTGAAACGTTCAAGATACCGTTGGCGTCCATATCGAATGTCACTTCGATTTGTGGTACTCCTCTAGGTGCAGGTGGGATACCTGATAATTCAAATTTACCTAACAAGTTGTTATCCTTAGTTCTTGCTCTTTCACCTTCAAATACTTGAATTAAGACACCAGGTTGATTGTCTGCATATGTCGAGAACACTTCAGATTTCTTTGCTGGGATAGTCGAGTTTCTTGGGATTAATTTGGTCATTACACCACCAGCGGTTTCAATACCTAGTGATAATGGTGCCACATCTAATAATAACAAATCCTGTGTCTTTGACGAAGTGTCACCAGTTAAAATCAGGGCTTGCACAGCGGCACCGTAAGCGACAGCTTCATCTGGATTTATGGATCTATTTGGTTCTTTACCATTAAAGAAATCCGAAACCAATTTTTGAACTTTTGGTATTCTCGTTGAACCACCAACTAAAACAATCTCATTAATTTGAGATTTATCCAATTTCGAATCTTTCAAAACTTTTTCAACAGGTTCAATTGTAGTTCTGAAAAGATCTGCACATAATTCTTCAAATCTTGCTCTGGTGATCGAAGTATAGAAATCAATACCTTCATACAATGAGTCGATCTCTACTGAAGTCTGTGCAGAGGATGACAAAGTTCTCTTTGCACGTTCACACGCGGTTCTCAACCTTCTCAAAGATCTTTGATTCGTCGATAAATCTTTCTTATACTTCCTCTTGAATTCCTGAACGAAATGATTAACTAATCTGTTATCGAAATCTTCACCACCTAAATGAGTATTACCCGCGGTGGCTTTGACTTCAAATATACCTTCATCAATCGACAACAATGAGACATCAAAAGTACCACCTCCTAAATCGAAAATCAATACGTTATGTTCACCTTTACCTGAATCCTTTTTATCTAAACCGTACGCGATTGCAGCAGCGGTAGGTTCATTGATGATTCTCAAAACGTTTAAACCTGCAATCAAACCTGCATCCTTAGTGGCTTGTCTCTGAGAGTCATTGAAATATGCAGGAACAGTGACAACTGCGTCCTTCACGGTGCCGCCAAGGTACAGTTCCGCGGTTTCTTTCATCTTTGTCAAAACCATTGATGAAATCTCCTCTGGGCTGAAAACCTTGTTTTCACCTTTAAACTCCACTTCAATCATTGGTTTACCACCTTTGTTAACAACTTTAAATGGGAAATGTTTAGCGTCATTAATCACCTCTGGGTCATCAAATTTCCTACCGATTAATCTCTTTGCATCGAACACAGTATTAGCTGGATTCATTGCAGCTTGATTCTTTGCAGAATCACCAATTAATCTTTCAGTATCCGTGAAAGCAACAAATGATGGTGTAGTTCTATTACCCTGGTCATTTGCTATAATTTCAACTCTATCGTTTGTGAAATGTGCAACACATGAATATGTTGTACCTAAATCAATACCGATTGCCTTCGACATATTTATTTCTTATCTTTACTTAGTATTTAATATCCAATTAACTTTCAAAAAATGTAGATTATAGAGGCTATTTATATAATTACAAACCCCCCAATTTACAAATCCATAGAACATTCCATTTAATTAATTGCTATTATGAACTGACTTTATGTTAAAAGAGACAGTTTCCTCTTTAGGTAGTATGACACAGCCCCTGTATTACTGTTCTAGGCAATTCTGGAATTTTCTATCAAATTCTATGAATTATGGATGTTACGGTATTGATGTGGATTGGAATTTAATAGAAAATTGGGGTTATATGGGGTATGTTATGGCGTGTTTTATACTGTAAGGTACTAAATTGAGGAATTTAGATGTAATTGACTGTGAATTGACCCATATGTCATATTATCATATGTCAGTGTTACTTCGTTTAATTGATAGTAATACAATAGATACACAATTATCCCTATATCCTATACTCTTATACTCTTATACTCTTATTGATAACCTAATAGCTGATCTCTCACTCTCTTACCTCATATCTCGTAGCTTTTACGGTATAACTCTTACGGGTATCTCATATAGTAGAGATGATTGATATTCCACGCACTACTCTCTAATAAATTAAATTAAATTGAACAAAACAGATAATGAAGATTACATAAGTATCATTAAAATGCCATCAA
Organism: Nakazawaea wickerhamii; assembly: GCA_030567635.1. Classification (NCBI taxonomy): domain Eukaryota; kingdom Fungi; phylum Ascomycota; class Pichiomycetes; order Alaninales; family Pachysolenaceae; genus Nakazawaea; species Nakazawaea wickerhamii. Next base: position 42,148 of record JAJLSR010000023.1, read on the forward strand.
CAGTAACAACACAATCAACATTACAAAATCTTAAACCATTAACTAAGACACCACAATTCTATTGGTTTTTAGGTCATTTCTTTGCCATTGTATTTTTCATTTGGTATTATTTACTTTCATTCATAACAAATACGACAAATTTTTATAATTATTGCCTTAATTCAATTATATTGACTTATTTAATTGTGATTAAACAGTCAACTCATGGTAAATCCATTTGGCAATCAATTTCAAATTATTCCAGTTTGTTAAAAGATGATAATGTACAGTATCTATTATTACTGATTTTATTAAGATTTAGTTCAAAGTATCCGGGACCAATATCCACAGGGTTATATCCATTTGTCATATTCGCTGTCTTCCATTCATTAACCTACGCTAAATCGTATATTATACCAAATTTAACATTCTTAAATGATCAATCCAAGAAGAACTACATCAATTTAATTCATAATTTTATACTGCAATATAATGAAAAATCACTTTACATTTCATCAACATTTGAATTTTATTTACTTATCCCTGTGGCTATCAACTTTATTAAATTAATCTTGTTTTTCCAATGGATTAGACAATCACCTTTGTCTACGTTAAAGAGAATTGTCGTTTATGGATGTATTATCATTTTCATAAAATTACGTTATAATCAATCCAAGTATATGAAACAAGTAATTGACGGTTACGATTTAAGGATAAATCAATTAATACTGAGTAATCCTTATTTACCACAACAATTACCACAAGTATACCAAATGATTAGACAATTAATCATCACATATATCGGACCAATCAAGGTCCCACAACAGTTGAAGAAGAAAGATATGTAGATCTTTATAGATTATTGTCGTGTAATTTGTAGTAGATTTTTTATACAACGCGTTATTTTTAATTGATAATTTGATATTTAAATTGATCAACGATGACTGATTTATCACCAGAGAAATGGACTTGTCTGTCTAATGATGTATTAGATATAAGTATTGAAGAGCCGAGACTGACTCATAAATTCAAACCGATATTTACTTATCCTATTTTTGGTGATTCAGAGACAATATTCGGATACCAGAATTTAATCATTGATTTAAAATTTGATTGTGAATCTTTATTACCGTTATTGAAAGTGTCATATGACGCCAAGTTACCTAATGTCGACTGTATAGATCCACAACTGAAATTACTCGAATTCTTACCACTGGAAACACTGGTTAACGATTCAGAGTATGAACTGTTATTTAACAAGCAAAAATTCAGTATCCCTGGTGAAATTATAAATCAGTATAAGGAGAACGGCAATGAATTCACAATTTACAAGACATCATTAGCTGATGCAAGCACAGTGAAGCTTCATCTTCGATTACAAATTTTTGTCTTGTTATTCATTGAAGCCGGTTCATATATTGATGAAACTGATAGTTCATGGGATATTTATTTGATATACAAGACGAATCCATCAGAAAAGCCATGTATTGTCGGCTTTTGCACTGCTTATAATTACTTCTGGTACCAAGGTCATCAATTACATGACCTGGACGATTTCAAATTCACTTATAGAAAGAAGATATCACAATTTGTGATATTACCTCCTTTCCAAAAACAAGGACATGGACAACATTTATATAATTCGATGTTCAGTTTATGGTATAATGATGACTCAGTGAAGGAGATCTGTGTAGAGGATCCAAATGAATCATTTGATGATTTAAGGGATAGATGTGATTTAATTAGATTATCAGGGGATAAAAAATTTATAACAAAATTGATTGAATTGCCCACGTTACCATATAGCACAGCATGGTTCAATGAGTTAAAGAACGATCAGAAATTAGAAAAGAGACAATTTGATAGATTATTAGAAATGTTTTATTTAAATCTTGTTAATTTAAAGCAATTACCATATGGTAAGAAACAAGTTAGATTACAAATAAAGAAAAGATTGTATTGGAAGAATAAAGATTCGTTATTAGAATTAGATTTGCCACAACAGAGAGATAAATTACAAAATGCTTTTGAAGGATTAGAACAAGATTATTTAAGAATAATGAATAATATTGATTTGAAATTGACAAATAAGAGACCGATTGAATGAATTAGACAAACTGATGTCGTGTATTTTATATCAATAAGTGGCTTGTTCTATAGAGTAGTGCACTACAACACTAATATATCCCAAAGGGGTAATTTTATTACTTGCTGCTAATTTCAGAAGCAATTGAAATAAACAATTTATACGAATTTCAATTAAATATTTAATTTATATATTAATATATAAGATATAAGATATAGAAAATGCATAGAACTTATTCATTACGTTCAGCAAGAGCACCAACTGCATCCCAACTTGCATCACCACCACCACCACCATCAAGTACTAAGAGTAAATTGTTTGGTAAAAACTCATTGGCAACTTCATTTAAATTATCTACTGCAGGTTCATTTGGTCCTGAATTAAGTAGAAAATTATCACAATTAATTAAGATTGAAAAATCCTTAGAGAGATCAATTGAATTGGTTGCTCGTGAAAGACGTACCGTTGCTAAACAATTATCATTATGGGGTGAAGATAATGATGATGATGTCTCGGATGTTACAGATAAATTAGGTGTTTTAATTTATGAAATTGGTGAATTAGAAGATCAATTCGTTGACAAATATGATCAATATCGTATCACATTGAAATCAATTCGTAATATCGAAGGTTCAGTACAACCTTCTCGTGATCGTAAACAAAAAATTACAGATGAAATTCTGCATTTAAAATATAGAGATCCACAATCACCAAAAATTTCCATCTTAGAACAAGAATTAGTTAGAGCTGAACTGGAATCCTTGGTTGCTGAAGCACAATTATCTAATATCACAAGAGAAAAATTAAAACTGTCTTTTAATTATCAATTTGATGCCTTGAGAGAATTATCCGAGAAATTAGCTTTAATTGCAGGTTACGGTAAAGCTCTTTTGGAATTATTAGATGATTCTCCGGTTACACCAGGTGAAACAAGACCTGCTTATGACGGTTATGAACTGTCAAAGCAAATTATCATCGATGCAGAAAATGCTTTAGCTGCATGGACTTTAGATTCCGCCGCGGTTAAACCAACTTTATCAATGCATCAAATCGATAACGCTGTTGATGGTGATGATTATCCAATTGAAGAAGATGCTGAACTGGCTCTGGCCGCTGAAGAAGAATGGGCAGAAAATCATTAGTTTTATCAAATTAACTAATTTTTTCTTTGCCGATATCTCTCCGAACTCAAACGCAGATTATCTTTTTATTTTCTTTATCTTTCATTTGAAATTTTTTTTTTTTTTTTCAATTAGCTTATCTTAGCTTTTTATCCTTTGAACCCTTATTGTTTTGCTTAATTAATCCATATCAGTTATATATGGATAAAGTTTTGTACTAATCTACTTATTATAGTTATTTCTTTATTTTGTCAAACTATGATAGCTATTAATATTTAAATACTACTTTTTTTTGTATTAATATAATATTACTTGTAAATCACCATTTAATTTATTTAATAATTTGCATTCATTCAATGTGGCTTTCTCTAATAATTTACTAAATAAAATCAGTGCATCACTTTTGGATCCATTTGCAATTAATTCATTGAAATTGAGTATCGGGGACTGGTTTTGTAATAATTTTCTTTGTTTATTTGATTCTAATATTGAATCAATCTCAATAGTTTCAATATTCGATACTATATCAATCAGTTCAGGTTCATCATATTGGAAATTATCAATATTATCCATTTCGTCGAATTGGAAACCTTGGGATTGGAACGTTTCATCTCTACTTGCCACTATTGAGGCTCTTCTTGCATTTTCAATTGATGATATTGATGAACTTCTACGACGTCTACCAATTTCAATTGAATCCCTATTTGGCAGAATTGGTTCAATATCTTCAATTTCTACTTGTAAATCAATCTTATACCCTTTCTCAATAACATATTTTTCAAATTCTTCAATATTATAATTCAAAATTCTCTTATATTTTAAAGTTTGTTGAATTTGATTTGCAATATATGAATTATTATTATCCCTTAATTGTGTTGTGGTTAATACTGTTTCCAGGTCGATTTGTAATACATTCCAATATTCACCATTTTTTCTCCTCTTTACTGATCTTTTAACCTCTACTGGTGCTGTATGAGATATCTCAGCTATTGGAGCTATAGCAGATACATTAGCTATATCTGTCACACCGGGCTCATCAATGATAGGACCAAAATCATTTAAAAAATCCATATCTGGCATTGGAGTAATCAGCCTCGACTGAACTCTACTACTACCTCTCTCCAAATCACCAAAATCTAACATAACATCTTCATCCATAACATTCAACTCTAAATCATCAATATTTTCCAAATCAGGTACTTGTTTTGTCGAGTAACTATTATCTAACCCATTAGCGAATTCCTCATTTTCTTTAAACATTTCAAAATCTGGCAATAACAAACCTAATTGAATATTAAAAGTTTCATCATCATTTAATAAGATATGAGAATTTGTATGAGTTTCAATTGGTCCCTGTTTGATATAATTATGAATTGGAAATTTATCTATGGATTTCATATGTAATTCTCTTGATAATCTTGTCCTTATTATCGCAGCATCATCTATTATATTAGTAATGATCATTGTATTATATCAAATTCCACTTACTGAGGCAAAATTGTGTTTGTTGTTTATAAACAAGGGTTACACCGTACAATAAATTTGATAAAAATCTCAAGGGTAATTGTTGATATGGATCAATTAATGAATCACATACTTTTGGGATAGATAAATTCAATAATTCTCTTCTTGTGATCTTCCTATGATGAGATTTTGACCCCAAGGTGGCAATTAACCTATGTGTTGTTAGTAAAGGGGTAAAGGGGTATATGGCATTTTATCATTTTATACAATAAAAATCAATAAGACAACTCATACAACGTACCAGATAGTACCAACACTTTCGTGTTGAGAAGTGAATAGTTCCAGATCATAGAATTTATAATTACTCATCCTTGATATCAATCAATTAATTAAATAAATATATAAACTCCTTTAAATTATATAAAAAAAAACTCATAAAACAGTCAGTAACGTGCCAGCTATAGTGAACATAACACTTATACACATAGATGTCACATACATTGATCTCTGTAATTGTGTTAGTTCATCATGGAAGATACTTAAATAGAATAGTAATGGTAATGTAATACAAATAGTGAAACATATGAATGCTCCAAGGAATGCCATCATTGTACCGAATTTGTTAACCACAAGGGATAACAGGATGAACAGTATGGATAGACCTGCCTTTATCATTGTCTTGACATATACGGAATCATTTGTGTCGAATTGAGTCTCAAGGTAAACCATTATAGGTCTTGTTATTAATGGTAATTTCGAAATGGGTAACACTCCCATAGATAAAGTGATAACTATCTTACACCATGTCCCCTCTTTAAGTAATAATAGATTCTGGGTGAATTCATCTTGTACATCATTACCAAACATTAAATAAACCAGTACCAGTACAGTGAGATCCATCATTAAAGTAGCACCAAATGATATCCTGAAACTTTTGAAACTACCCCTAGGGTCGATCATGTCCTTGATGAACTCAGGTAACACTGCATGACCACCGAAATTCGACATCATTATTGAGACAGAGATCAAGAAATCTTGGATTGAAGTTGGGTATAAAGTGTGATCCCACATGGGATCTAAGATGGACAGTGGCAGTGAGTGGTTATAAAACCCGTAACCCAAGGTGATAAATATTATACAGTTGGTACAAATGATCCCAATAAGTGATAAATACGATAAGATATTTAATGGAGTAAAATTCAATCCAAATAATATTAAATTGATTAAAATTTTTAATACCCATTTATCGATATGTAATATAGTATTAAAACTATCAGCGAATAACAAGATTAACAGTATAATGGCACCGATTAAGTCCATATTAAACAATATCAAGATGATGAAGTTATAATTTGATCCAATCAATTGTTCACCCAAGACTGTATAATTACAAAATTTATTATCCTTAATAAAACATCTAGCTAATAACGATGCAGTAAATTGTGTCACCAAAGCACATACGATCAAACATATAATGGACACCGCCATACCACCTAATCGGAACAGTAAGGGTAATGATAATATACCAATACCAACTAAGATATTTATTGAATTGAAAACAGTTTGTGATACTGTTGACTTGGATACCGGTGGTTCATCCAATAATGGTTGTAATTCAGGGCTATCATGCTTCCATGTGCTGTTGATCATGGCATTCACACCATATTCCAGTGTTGATGATAAGCGTCTGCCAGAGTTTGTATTTGACATTATTCTTATCTTATCTCATAATCTAACAGAATACTACATGGGGCTTTTTTTTTTTATTTGATATTATGTGAATATTATATTATACATACATAGACACGACGATAGAGTATATAGTATATCACATAGGGTGTATACTGTCTCATATATATCATATACAGATCATCTATATGATCTACAAGGTCTAACCCATGATATCTGGTATATCTGGTAGATAATTACCACATCTAGAAGTCATCATCCCACCAGGTCGTGCACGCGCCACACAAAAAAGTTTTACTTTCAAAAGAAAAACAAAAGTTAAATTACAATTAAAATTACAAAATTAAGTCATTTCATTTGTAAATTGAATTAGATTTAATATACATAATTTAATATTGAAAGTATCTTATTAAAGTGAATATTATCAAATATATAAATCATATCATTTCAACGATACCAATTTTATAAAAATTTGTCAATTTATTCCAAATAACCGCCATTAATATATATGTATTTTTTAATATGGTGCTTATAAATGGTATCAAGTATGCCTGTGAACGATGTATTAGAGGTCATCGTGTCACTACATGTACACATACGGATCAACCTTTGATGATGATTAAACCGAAGGGTCGTCCTTCCACACTGTGTGAACATTGTAAAAATTCAAGAAAATCTAAAAATCAACATCAAAAATGTACTTGTCAAAATAAGACCCCAGGTATGCCACATGATTCAAATTGTGCATGTAAAGATGATGATGTTTGTAATTGTCAAAAGAGTAATTCAAATAATAATAAGAAGAAATTACAATCAACAAATTTGAAAAAATCAAATAGTATTTCATCGACAAAATCGATACAACAACAGCAACCACCACCACCACCACCAATTGATACTTCAGATTTTACATTATTTCAAAGATCAAATATTCATAATCTAGATAATGATAATACAAATACTAGTTTTTTCCAATCTTTTGATATGGATTTATCAAATGGTGGTTCCATTTCATCAAATGATATAATACCACCATCAAATTTAACTGATTCAAAGAGTGTTGCATCAAATTTAAATCTTTTAAGTCAAGGTAGAGTAGGGATGGATTATTTAAATGATTTTAAACCTTCTACATCACCAACAAGAATTGGTGAAGTGTCTGTACCTATTGATGAATATGTACAACCTTTACAACAAATGACAACAAATTTAATGACTGATAAACAAGGACAAGGACAAGGACAAGGACAACAAGAAAAGGAATCTTCTTCAACACCACAAAGAGATTTCTTTGCAGATATTCCTGTACCATTTTCAGGTACTGGATTATTAGATTTATTTCAAGAAAATTCTTCATTAGCTAATATGGAACCATCATCATCAACATCATCAATAATACCATCATCAATTAATGCAAGATCACCAACCACATCAGAATTATCAATATCAAATAATAATGATTCACAACAAAAATTCCCTTCAACATCAATTTCATCAACTTCATTATCGAATTTTAATGCAAATGATTCATCAACATCGATATTACCATTTTTCCAAAATGTTGTGGCGTCTACAGCGTCACCATTATCACCTACGACTCCCTCGGATAAACCACATCATCATCTGTATCATCAATTACCTATCCATCATTCGACATCATCATCATCTTCGGTACATCATAATCATCATTATCAAACACATTTTTCACCATATCCGACATCATCATTATCTAAGCAACGCACAGGTGATACGTTTATCACTAGTGGATCGACATCATCAACACCAACTGATCATTTCAATCTGTTACGTCGCCCATTAAGTGGAGCAGATAGTTCAGATTCTTTGATAAGTTTACAACAACAACAAACATTGACAAATGATGATTTACATTATCAAAGACGTAACACCGTGTCACCATCTCCTAAAACCAATAACACAAAGGATACGGTGGATCATCAATTGGGGTCCACGAGTGTTGACGTTGTGCCACTGGTTTTTAATCAAATCGATAATTTAGATTTATTTGATGGTAATAGTATCGATTCTTATTTAAATAAAACAAATTTTAATGTTGGTAGTTAAGTTTTTTAAGTTTATGTACTGATAATTATTTATGATTTCATCGGATTTGTAGATTTACAGTAAGAGTATTTTATTACAGTATCACTTATCTGAGACGGATAACTTGACATATATAGTAGATAAAATGATAATATACTCATAGGTGGTATACAGTATAACTTTTCTAATAGTGGATAATCAACAGAGTTTATTCGACTGATTTAATCTCTATCATCGTTATTTAATCTCACATTCTCGGAAACTGGTAAAAGATATAGTGGAATATCGGCGTAGTCGTTACTGCATCACGTTCCCTGATATGAGTAAATCAGATAGCTAGTAGCTAATGATTCAAATCGTCTTAGGCGCTATGCAGTATCACCACGATGCAGTCTAGTAATTTGAAAGATAATGTAGATAATCAACAGCGCTTAATAAAATAAACCCACGAAGATGAAATAATTGTAATACAATATCTATATCCCGAACACTAGTGATTTCTAGATATGTTAGAATATGTTGTTGGTTTGATGGTTAATTTAAAGTCGAATGGATGCGAGTTAGTAATGGATAATTTTCAATGGAGTTTACGTGAATGGTGAATATGAAACTCAAACAGCAAACCAAAATCAAATCCAAGCTGAGTAAGAGATAAGGTCCATTGACGGAGCCTCTTCATATTCGTGGAGTTGAATGGAACTGAAATCAAATAGTTTGATATAAATACCTCGGTAATATTATATTTGATGAAATTAACATTTATCATAACCCATTCAAATTCTATCAATTCTAGTCTCAAACCATTATTTGAAGCTGAGTAAATGGTTTATATATTCAATAAGATCGAATAATATTTATTATCTTACTCAGTTTAAATCTAAATAGTATTATAATTTTTTGTATTACAGAAAGAAAAGATCTACTCAAAATCAACCACCTTTCTACACAAAAGTCCTCAAGTAATCCACATTGATCACTGACTAAATAGTATAAAATAACACCAACCAATTAAACAATAACATAAAATCAATCCGAAACACCTCCAGCCGTCCTTAACCATTTTCCTCCTCTCCTCCAACATCTCTCCACCCATTTGACTCTCCAAGTCGGGCAATTTCGTAATTGACATCTTAACCGCTTTCCAAACCACATATACCCAAAATGGCGGGAAAATAAATCCATAAATAATATAATTAAATCTCGGTGATTCCACTATATCATCATCATCATCATCATCATCAACACCATCTATCTCGTCAAGATCCTTTCTGGCACTCAACTCAATCTCCAACATCCTGAACAGATTCACAATATCAATATATCATCATCGTTATAGATTATATATCCCTAAAAACAAAGAGGAAAAATTACCTTATTCGGTCAAAACAATCAACATCCATAACATTGACCAAATATCATCATTTATGAAACTTTTACGATACTGTGTGCGAATGTTGACTGGATACGGGTTCACACATGTTGCAATGTGTTGATCTCTATGGTATGGGAATACGGTCATGACCTCGATTAAAAATTGTAAATCTTATGCATAGTTGCATATTACGTATCTGACCTCTATATTTTATACTTTACAGAATGTCATATAAAGTGTATGATACAGTAGCTCATATGGCTCGTATGGCTCATATGGCTGATACGGTATAGCTCATATAGCTGATACGGTATATAGTTCATACGGTAACTAGCTGTATGATAATTAACTCAAAAGGGTAAGGTAAATTGCTGTTCTGTACACTACCACATTACATTTTATTACGATATTAAGAATATTACATTATTATATTACATTAAATAAACTATGGGCAAAATTCAAATTTTCACTATTCATCATCATCATTTTCTAATTCATCTTTTTTACCGTATCTACCATTTAAATTCCCATTAATTAATTCACATTTGAATCTTTTCAAAATTGAATTCCATCTATACCTTACACTTTGACCATCTCTTTTATTTAAAATTGACAGATAATTTTGAAAATCTTGCTTTGGTAATGTAATTAAAATCAATTCTAATAATTTTAAATCGTCCTGTGTTGACCAATTGGAATTTGTCGATCTCTTACGTTTGAGAATTTTATTTTTATTGATTAAAGGTGGAGCCAGAATCACTTCAACAGGTGGATATATCTCCTTTGGTGGGATATAAATGGGCATGTATGGATAATATGGATATGTAGGAATATTAACTCTTTGTATTGGATGGGACATTGTAGGTATTGAATTTATATCCATGTTTGATATATCTAGATCTGATATTGAATTGTTTGATACCCGATGTGTTGTATCTCTATGTGCTGTATCTTGTCTATCTATATTTGATACTGTATTGGGTATTGGATTTGATACCGTATTCTCTGTCGTATTCTTTACTGTATTTTGTGTATCGGCTCTACTCGACACCCTACCCGCTATGGTATCACTATTCGATCCTGTATCACTGCCATCATCATTAAGTAAATGAGATAAATTCGATTTAACTAATTTATCATTCTTCATATTACCATCTCTTATATGACAAAATTGATTTACTTAAATCAATTTATATTTATATTATTTTTATATAATAATTATGCATGTTTTTATAATCCAAATCAAGTTATAATTTATAAAGTATATCTCGTTAGAGATATACTTTGATATAGCTCGTTATGAGCTATATCAATGAGATACGAAGTATCTCATACCTCATATGCCGTATGCCATATGGCATACCTCATATGGGAATCCCATATTCACTCCCATATGGACACTTCCGTATCTCATATGGTTTCATATCGGGCACGGGCAGATCTAGTTGATAATATCAAATAAAACATCCATAACTACTGTTATATCCGGTACGAATATTACCTATATACAACATGGATACTACAATCCCAGATACCACACCCAGCTATCCTCGTCCCTCTACACAACTATCAGAGATAGAACTATCACACCATATCGATCACAGGTGATCAATACAGATATCAAGTAATTGATAATCCCATATTGTCTCCTGCTGCACGACTCTTTGCCGATGTATGTAATATCATTGCATAGACTGCCTAATCGGGTAATTTGCTGCCCTCTCCGTTGCCCTGTGCTCTTGCCCAATTAGTGTGGTTTGGTACAAAAAGCACGACCCTACATACCCAAATTGTGTTTTACCATTGTTCAAGAGAACTAGGATTTAGTAGATTGTAAATTGGATATTACATATGGATTTAGATTATTGACTAGGATATTGTCATTATTACATATGTGATACAGTGTACTATATGGTATATAATAGTATACATTCACTCATACTACTATGCTCAGATTATATACGAGTATTGTACTGTATATTGTATATGGTATGGTATAGTATAAGTGGGTCCTTACTTATACGAGTGTTATACTGTAGAGTATACAGTATAGTTTATGGTATAATTATGTACGAAAGTAATGCTTCTTCAATCAATACACACTGGTATTTCTATCGTCATTTCATTTGCGTTATGTTATGGTATAAATAGTTTGTGTTTAGTATAGTAGAGATCGTAGAGTACAGTAGTGTAGTATACTGTATAGTATAGTTGAATATGATAGGAATATACAGTATAATGTCTCTAGTAGATTAGTGTAAAGCTGAATGGGTATCTGATCTACAGTAACTACTGTATAGTACTGTATACAGTAGAACAGTCTATAATAGAGTAAACTATATGGTATTGAGTGTTAAGTAGTTCACTATGGAGTAGAGTGTGGTATAGTGTAGTACGATATAGTATAACACAGTATAATATAGAGATTACACTATTGTATATAGTACTGGACTATAGTGCAGTATAGAGTGATATGATCTGGTTCATATAGCGCTATAGATCAAAGAGTAGTATATACCGTATTAGAGTCATGTAGAGTCAACTAGGGTCTTGTAAAGTATAATAGAGTCATGTATAGTATAGTGCAGTACAGTACAGTATAGTGTACGATGTAAAACGCCTTAAAGTAATTGATATTGGTCATATATATCGTGCCATGTATCATACTCTATCTCTATCTATACAGTATACTCTACTCTCTATACGCTGTATTCTCTCACCGTATCTTATATATCTCATATAGTATCTCTTACATATGTCACATGTCATGTTGTATCCCTACGATAGCTCCTCGATAAGAAAAATATGGGGTAAAATACAACTCATTTAGACACAAGTCTGTCTGATTGTATGAGTTATTGGTATCAGATAACTGATATCCATATCCATATCCAGATCCATATCTATATCCATATACTCTAATGGTATAGACTAGCGTCTATACCATTTAATCATACAGACTAACGTCCATATAGACTCCCGTGATTGCTTCCCCGGAGTGAGTGGAGTCATTAATTCTCAACAAAAAATTGCAACACTCCTTTTAAAATTACTTTTAAACAAACAACAATTTACTAACAACAATTTACAAACCACTACTATGACAAGAGACATCAAAGATCATTTATTATTTGAGATCGCTACAGAGGTAGCCAACAGAGTAGGTGGTATCTATTCGGTTTTAAAATCCAAGCTGCCCATCACAGTACAGGAATACAAAGATAGGTATACCCTCTTGGGCCCCCTTGATTATCACTCGTCAAATGTCGAAGTCGAGCAATTACCCGTCTTAGACCCGATTCTTAAAGAGACATTGGAAAGCATGGAAGCCAGAGGCATCAAATATCTATACGGTCGTTGGCTTATCGAAGGAGCTCCAAGGGTTATCCTTTTCGATTTACAATCGGCTTCTTATTTATTAGGTGAATGGAAATCAGATCTTTGGAATATCCTGGGAATACCATGTCCGGATCATGATGTAGAGACAAATAATCTGATCTTATTAGGTTACTTGCTGCTGTGGTTCTTGGGGGAGTTTACCCATATCGAGACTTCAAAGCTGGTTATCATTCACGCTCATGAATGGTTAGCCGGGGTAGTGTTACCCTTATGTCGTAAGAGACGTATTGACGTCACCTCTATCTTCACTACGCATGCCACCATATTGGGGAGATATTTATGTGCAGGTAGTGAAGATTTCTATAATAATTTAGATAAATATGACGTTGATAAGGAAGCAGGTAAACGTGGAATTTATCATAGATACTGTATCGAGAGAGCTGCACTGCATTCACTGGATGTATTCACTACGGTGAGTCATATCACAGCATATGAGAGTGAACATTTATTAAAGAGAAAACCCGATGGCGTATTACCAAATGGATTAAACGTTATAAAATTTCAACTGGTTCATGAATTTCAAAATTTACATCTGCAAAAGAAGGAGAAAATTAACGAATTCATTCGTGGTCATTTTTATGGTCAATTAGATTTCAAATTAAGTAACACCTTGTATTTCTTTATCGCTGGTCGTTATGAATATCGTAATAAAGGTGCCGACTTATTTATTGAAAGTCTTGCCCGTTTGAATCATCGTTTAAAACAATGTGGATCAAAGATGACTGTCGTGCTGTTTATTATCATGCCACTGAAAACTTCAAATTATACTGTTGACACATTAAGAGGTCAAGCTGTTATTAAGCAATTAGAAACTACTATCAAAGATGTTCAACAATTGATGGGTAAACGGTTATTTGAATTTTGTCAAAACCCTATTAATTGTCAAAGTTCACAACATGTTAATCTACCTGAAATCGACGATTTGTTAAGACCAAGTGATCGTGTTATCCTAAAGAGAAGAATGTTTGCCCTCAAGAGAGATTCATTACCACCTATTGTAACACATAATATGATCGATGACGCCACTGATCCTATCCTAAATCAAATTAGAAGTGTTCAATTATTTAATAAAAAAGAAGATCGTGTCAAGATCATTTTCCATCCGGAATTCTTGAATTCAAATAACCCTATATTAGGTCTCGATTATGATGAATTTGTACGTGGATGTCATTGTGGTATTTTCCCCAGTTATTATGAACCATGGGGATATACACCACTGGAATGCACAGTTATGGGAGTCCCCTCGATAACGACAAATTTATCCGGGTTTGGTTGTTATATGGAAGATTTGATCGAGACTCCATCGGATTATGGGATTTACATAGTTGATAGAAGAATGAAATCTGTCGAGGAGAGTATTGAACAATTGACTTCACAAATGTTTGAATTCACTCAAAAATCAAGAAGACAACGTATTAATCAACGTAATAGAGTTGAAAGATTGAGTGACTTGTTAGATTGGAAACGTATGGGATTGGAATACGGTAAACTGCGTACTTTAGCATTAAAACGTGCCTACCCTGACCAATTTCATAACACTATCCTTAACCCATTCGATTTATCGTCAATCAAGATCGCGAGACCATTTTCACTGCCTGGATCACCAATGGACAGAGAAATGATAATGACCCCAGGCGATTTGGGAACGTTACAGGAAAATAACGATCAAAGTTATTTTAGTAATTGGAAATTACCCGATGATGATGATAATATTGTGGATGATGATGAAGAAGAGAGGGATGTGACGTTGAGAGGGTTGAGTGTTGCTCCTTCTATCAATGGTGATTCTGATGATGATTAAAATAGATTTTATATGTATTTATCTCTGTATCTTGTTTTACTACTTGTATCATCTATCTATCTATTTATCTATCTATCTCATTCCATCTCATCTCATATCCATCTATCTCATCTATCTCATCAAAGTGATAAACCAAATTGATCCTTGATCCACGACTGTAAAATTTTTCAAAAAAAAAAAATTTAAATTTAAAAATTTTTATAAAGTATCAGATATAAAAAAAACTATATATTAAATTATTCAAATATCTTGATAATTTCAACTTAGATATTAAATAATAGATTCTATATAATGGCATTTGGTGATCAAAGAGGTGGTTCCCGTGGCGGCCGTGGTGGATTCGGCGGCCGTGGTGGCTCAAGAGGTGGATTCGGAGGTCGTGGTGGTGCTCGTGGTGGTGCTCGTGGTGGATTTGGTGGAGGTCGTGGAGGTGCCAGAGGAGGATCGAGAGGTGGTTCCCGTGGTGGTCCAAGAGGCGGTGCCCGTGGTGGCCGTGGTGGCGCTAAAGGTGGTGCTCGTGGTGGTGCTAAAGTCGTTATCGAACCACATAGACATGCAGGTGTATTTATCGCTCGTGGTAAAGAAGATTTATTAGTTACTAAAAATATGGCACCTGGAGAATCAGTTTATGGTGAAAAGAGAATCAGTGTTGAAGAACCATCGAAGGATGAATCGACACCTGCTACCAAGATCGAATATAGAGTTTGGAACCCTTTCAGATCCAAATTAGCTGCTGGTATTATGGGTGGTTTAGATGAATTATTTATTGCACCGGGTAAGAAAGTATTATATTTAGGTGCCGCTTCCGGAACCTCGGTCTCCCACGTGTCAGATATCGTTGGTCCAGAAGGTTTAGTATACGCTGTCGAATTCTCACATAGACCAGGTAGAGAATTGATCTCTATGGCTAAGAAGAGACCAAACGTTATACCAATCATTGAAGACGCTAGACATCCACAAAAATATAGAATGCTTATCGGTATGGTAGATGCTGTCTTTGCCGATGTGGCACAACCGGATCAGGCAAGAATTATCGCATTAAATTCTCATCTTTTCTTAAAAGATCAAGGTGGTGTAATTATATCCATCAAGGCAAATTGTATCGATTCCACCGTGGACGCCGAAACCGTTTTCGCTAGAGAAGTACAAAAATTAAGAGAAGAAAGAATTAAACCTTTAGAACAATTGACTTTAGAACCTTATGAAAGAGATCATTGTATAGTTATTGGTCGTTATATGAGAAGTGGTTTATAATTTTGTGTATCATATTATGTTGTTTTTATAAATTATAACCTATTATAAACCGTTAGGTTTATAATAGATTGTATATAGAAGCCGTTAGGATTCTATCCCTAGAAGCCGTTAGGCTTCTACCTATCTATATCTATACGGATACCCTACTAGAATCCGTTAGGATTCTATCTATCAATACCTATACGGATACCCTACCTTTATCCAAAACTATTACTAGATCGATAACCCTACCTAGATCACACCTAGATCATAGATAGATGGAAGAACCCACTTAGACCATACTTATAACAGTAGCCATATCTATAACCAGATGGATACTCATATAGATAGCCCTCATCGTACCCATAATGACACCCATGCTGATACTGATACCCAAACCCCCCACTGAAACCCAAAGCGCTACCCACTCTGATCCCATGCCCAACACCCAGATGGATATCCATAGCCCTAGAGCTACCCATTTGGATACTCATAGCGTATATCATAACAGAAGCCGTACTAATACACAATAGCGATGCTCATCTCTGTACTATCTGTATCTCTACTTCTAAGCAAATACACTTACCAACACCACATTTCTAAGCGCTTATATCGATATACTGATACTCGTATAACTATTTCACTTAACTGTTTGATGTGAAACTGTGTCTATAAGGCTATCAGTTATATATGTATCATAATACCTACAATCATAACCATAATCATATAGATATTAATACTCAAATTCAAACTAATAGCTATATCCATATCCATTTCTCAATAGATATTCTATTCTGATAGGGTTATACATCCTTATAACTCTATAAGTGTATCACTCATACTGATACTGATATCAATATTTATAACCGTATAGACACCTATACATAGATCAATACATACTTGAAAGATACTTTAAAGCTGATAGAGTCATATAGCGCTATCATGTCCATCTTATAAGCTTATTATGAGCTTACCATACCCATATATCCCTCATTCTCATGTATCTCTATATCTATTTCATATAAAGATAAAAAAATACAAAATTCAAATTACAAATCAAATAAATTAATTAAATAATGAGTTCACCAAATGAAAGAGATGAAGTACAAATAATATCAGTCGAGCCAAGTAGCAGACCACTACGACGTCGTCGATTACGGCCACTGACTGAACCTGTTGATGTCATCAGTGTCGATTCTGACGAAGATGACGATATCGAGATAATGGAAATTAGACCCTTGCCACCACAGGAGCAACATGTATTACACGCCCCTGGAAGTCGCACATTCCCCTTGGGAGCATCACCACCGTTACCTGTGAGGTCATTCCCCAATACGAGATCAAGAGCTGCTGGTAATACGAGGATACGATCACCACTGGAAGTACAGTTAAGTTATCAACAGAGACAAATTGAGGAAAGGAGACGTGCTAGGGAGATTAGAAATAGAAACACTATTTCAAATAGATTAAATCAGAGGATCTTGTCTTTGCTACCACCAGATATGAATTTAGGGTTAGGTCAGCTCTTCATCCCAGGGACGATAAATGATTTAATGTTTAGAAATGAGTCAAGTGAAACTGATGATGATTACCATCCGAGAAGAGATCAAGATGAAGAGAGAGAGACGCAGTTTTGGATTAATAGAATACAACAAATCGAGGCCCGTGAGAATGATGAAAGAATCGGTAAGAGATTGAAATTTAGTGAGACATATAAGAAGCAGTTATTATCTAAAGTCAATACCAAGCAACAAAATCTGAATAATTATTTCAATTCAGTGAAAGAGGATAAGTTGCCCGTGTGTTTACAATGTGGTGTCGAATTAGGTGAAGGTATACCCATGAACCATACGAAGTCTTCCAAACCGTTACTGGATCTCATCAAACAGACAAAAATGCCTGCACCGTATGAATTCTTTGACAATTACAATGAAACCGATTTACTCAATTCCAAGAAGATCTTTTACAGTAAGAATTGTGGTCATCTTTACTGTGGTCGTTGTATACAATTTTTCCAAAAACTGAATAACCGTAATAACAAATTGAAAAAAATTAAAATTGAATTAAATGATAAATTATCATTTGATATCTTTGCCAATGGTGAACCCATTTTGAATTTGAAAAGGTGTTGTGGGTATCAATGTAATTGCAATTTACATAAGTTTTACGAAGTGTATTTTTAATTTTTTATTTTAAACTTGACGAAATCTCGTTTTTTTTAATAAATTCTTTAAAATCTCATAAATTTTATCTTATAAAAGTAATTCATTAAAGCGTATAGTGATAATGGGTTCAGGTAAATTTTTTGAATTTAGATGCTTTCTGAGAGATTTACATCCTCCAAAACCACAATTCTTACCAGAACATTATCCAGATTTAACTGGTAAGATCGCATTAGTTACTGGTGCAAGTGCTGGAATCGGTGTCAAGGTGGCAAAATTACTCGCCTCTAAGAATTGCCATGTCTTTATGGGTGTAAGAAATAAGGAGAAAGCTGAGGCTGCAATAAAGAGAATCTTATCAGAATTAGGTGATAACGATGGTAAACCAATTGGTGAATTAAGTATTATCGTTTTCGATTTAGCCGATTTATCCTCTATAGAAACTGGTGTTCGGGATTTAGAGAGCAAGACAGATAAATTAAATATCATCATTCATAATGCCGCTGTGATGATGTGTCCAGCTGGATCGAAATCCGCACAGGGTTTTGAATTACAATTCGCTACTAATGTAATGGGCCCATACCTTTTACAAAAGAAACTTGACCCGTTATTCATCAATGGTGACACTGATTATAAGAGACTTATTTGGACCTCATCTTATGGTCATGTTCAATCTCCACCTAATGGAGGTATTAACTGGGATGACATTTTCTTTTATAAAGATCCAAGTCAAGTGGTAACTATCTATGGACAATCTAAAGCCGGTGATGTTCTCTTAGCTGGTATGTGGCCACAACATCACGCTGAGGAAGTCGAAAAGCAACATATCGTCTCTGTGTCGGTTCATCCAGGTTTACTTCAAACCGAATTAGCACGTTCATTCTCCACGTGGGGTCAACGTGCTTTAAATTTAATCAGTTATGATCCAGTGTATGGTGCATATAGTGAATTATACCCACTGTTATCCCCTGACATCTCATATAAGGATAACGGCTCTTATTACATCCCATGGGGTAGAATTGGTGAGTTAAGAGATGATGTTCGTGAAAGTATCACTAATGGTAATGGTGAAAGATTATGGCAATTTTTAGATAAAGAAACTAGTCAATATTAGGATTTTTTTATTTATTTCAGAGTAATGTGGCTCTTATGGTGTTGGAATTATCTGATTAAGATAAATTTATAAGACTATTATATATTACAACTTATACATTCAAATTTCAAACAGATATTTTATAGATGAATTTATGGTATTATATATGAATTTCACCCAAAATCGTAAAAAATAAATTCGTATTAAATTAACATCTTCGTAATTGAATGCAAAATGGGTGGCAAAGTGGCAAATTGATTATAATTAACTCAAATAACCGAATTTATTGAGACTTTTATATCCAAATTCAGTGTAACTATCAATTTAATTGAATTTTCGAATGATAAGAGTTAAATTTAATTATACCATTCAAACGAATCTCACACATATATAAACCGATAGAAATCACCCACTGATGATGAAAGGTAACAAAAACAGTTCAAAATGGGATCAGGTAAATGCTTTGAAGCTAAATGTTTTATCCAGGATTTACATCCACCAAAACCACAATTATCACCATCACAGTACCCTGATTTGACAGACAGAGTTGCATTAGTCACTGGCGCTAGTGCAGGGATTGGCGTCCAGGTGACAAAATTGCTCGCATCGAAGAATTGTCATGTGTTTATGGGTGTCAGAGATAAGAAGAAAGCTAGGGAACTGATTAAGAGGATCTTGGGTGAGTTGGGTGATAATGGCGGTAAACCAATTGGTGATTTGAGTATCATCGTATTCGATTTAGCTGACGTGTCATCGATTGACTCGGGTGTTCAAGATTTGCAGAGCCAGACTGATAAGTTGAACTTAATCATCCACAACGCTGCAGTGATGATGTGTCCAGCTGGTTCCAAGTCCCTGCAAGGTTATGAGTTACAATTCGCCACGAACGTAATGGGTCCATACCTCTTACAGAAAAAACTCGACCCCTTGTTCATCAATGGAGACACAGATTTCAAAAGGATCGTATGGACTTCGTCAATTGGACACTTGCAAGCTCCGCCGGGGGGTATCGATTGGGGAGATGTGAATTTTTTGAAAAATCCAAATAAGATCATGACCATATATGGTCAGTCCAAGGCGGGTGATGCTATCTTAGCGGGTATGTGGCCACAGTACCATTCGGAGGAAGTTCAGAGACAACATATCGTCTCTGTTTCGGTACACCCTGGTTATTTGAAGACTGAGTTGCAAAGATCGTTATCATCATGGGTTAAACGTTCTTATAATTTAGTCAATTTTGATCCAATCTTTGGCGCTTATAGTGAACTATACCCACTGTTATCACATGATATTACGGATGAAGATAACGGGTCGTATTATATCCCATGGGGTAGACTAGGTGAATTGAGAGATGATATTCGTGATAGTATCACCAACGGTAATGGTGAGAAATTATGGCAATTCTTAGATAAAGAGACTAGTAAATACTAGATGTGATTTATCATATTGTAAGTTTATAATTGTATTAAATAAATAAATATATCGACTATTGAATCTTTTCAATATCCTTATCATCGTCAACTTTCCCATCCTCAACATACTCCAGTCTCCCACCTTTCAGATCCCAGTCTTCTTCGGTGAACTCTACACTCTCCTTGACGACTTGTCTAGTGACAGCATCAACCGTGGAGTGATCAGGTGCCAACTTGTTACCGCGTCTTCCCACCAAATACCAAGGTAAGTTGAATAATTCATCCATTGACTCCAAACTTCTATTCGACAATTCAGGAAGGAAGAACCATGCCCAAAACAAACCTAATAACAACACACCGGCGAAGAAGATGAATGTCCCCCAATTGTCCATACCACTAAGCATCGATGGCAACAGCTTCGAGTTCCCGAACTGGTTCAGGAAATGGAAACACATAATCATAGAAGTCAGCGTCGATCTTAACCTCAATGGAAATATCTCTGATCCAATAAGGTACTGTATCGAATTCCAACCCAATGCCCATCCGGCCCCCGAAATGTAAATCATCGCCATACCACCTCTACTTGCCCTCAACTTCTCCGGAGTCTCCACTGAGTCAGTCGTGTTCAAAGGGTACACCTTGGTGTAAACGCCGATGTAAAGCATACTGATGAATTGTACAGCGATACCAGTATATAACGATTTACGACGTCCAAGGAAATCAACCATGAAGAAAGCACAAAGGTAGGCAGCGACGAATTTAACAACACCTAATATCGCAGTATAGACGAATTGACTAATTTTCCCCTTAACGCCCAACAATGAAAACATAGTTGATGTATAAACAGTCAACGCATTAGCGCCTGACCATTGTGCTAGTAATTGGGCCGACAGACATAATAAGATTCTATACCGATTAGCTCTCTGACCGAATAATTCTTTGAAAATAGAGCTCAAACTAGCGCCCAGCACAGCTTCTCTTTCTTGGTTTAATTGCTCATACACATCATTCAATTCTCCAATAACATATGGATGATCCAGCGGTAAATTTCTCAATTTACTTAAATTCTTAATCAGCTTATCGTTTTTCCCGACTTTCACTAACCAACGTGGACTCTCGTAACAGAACATTGACCCGATTCCGACAAACCCAGCAAGCATTATCTTCACCGACGTGGGGACTTGCCATTGCAGATTACGGGTATCTGAGATATGTATCAGTGTACCAAGATTAGCAAAGTACAGAAGCATGATCCCCAAGTACACGGCACCTGAGAATATACCATTAGCCAATCCACGAACACTCTTTGGTGCCACTTCGGAAAGGTACGTGGGACCAATCACAGCGGTTTGTCCAACAACTATACCTTCTAATAATCTACCAGCATATAAGTGACCCACTGTCTTCGAAGTGATTTGTATAATGACAAATATGATCCAAAAGAAACATACACCTTGTAATGATCTAACTCTACCGAATTTATCATTTGTGTACCCACCAAGCAAGGCACCACCTATAGAACCTAATTGTACCATTGATTTAACATTTGAAATTAAATTATCCAACGCGGCATCAGACTTAGTTGGATCATCAAATTTGAAAAGCGTCCTGAATGAAGTCTGTTGTGACACGGCACTGATATAACCCTCGTCATAACCTCTCGCTGAGCCAAATATTCCAAATATAAATAACCCAAACCATAATTTACAATTATAAATCTCCTTTGGAGTTCCTGAAGTATTTACTTTACTTCTAAAACCTGCACTTAACTTCTCCAACATCGTATAGCTCTATCACATTCAATAATATAGACATTATCTTGGGTTGATATATAATTTAAGTGGAACCCCTAAGTGAGCCGTATAAAGCAATGTGGGGAAAAATTTCAAAGCAGCAATGCTTGAAAAAGCTTGTTCTGCTATTCACGGCCCCACTTGTAGTCCCCTCTCCCTGAAATTCACGATTCATATTTTGGAGTGAGCAGTGGTTTAAGTCAATTAGATAGAGTGGATAGTTAATCCTTATACCGTATGTCCTAAGTTTACGAAATGTGGAGTCACCGTATAGAGAATTACGATGTACCCTGGATAAGAATCTATAACGTTATCTATGTGATATTTTATATTTATAGATGATACTGATCATATAGATTATATAGACTATATAAACCGTTCAGATACACTCATTGGTATCTTAAGTAGATACTGTGACTGTATATTGTCTACATAGTAATATACATAGTTAATTCTCACATACAAAAAAATGTAAATGTAAAATTCAACTTTGTGTAACAAAAACTTATATATAAAATTTATATTCAATTTATATCATATCTCTTTTATATGTTATATCCTATACTATTTATCAATATCGAATTATCAGTAGAGAATATTAATCAAATTCAAATTTATATACAGCGCTAAATTGGTATTATATCTCAGTATTTAACCATTGTTTTCTTTTTAAATTTATTCATCTTGGGGGGTAATTATCACTTGAATTTTTTATTATTGGGATTTAAATCAGTTCAATAGTGAGTAATACTTTTTATATAACATAATTGAATTCCAAATGGGATATCAAAATGGACATTAATTGAAAGCAGTGTCTATTACATTAATTTGAAGTAAACGCTGTTAAATTTATAAATGTAAGTATATTTATTTTATTTATCTATTTATTTTTCAAGCAATGTGAGTTATACCTTTAATTATTCATTTAGGATTCAAGTATTGGAATAGTAAGTGTACCTTTTTATCATCAAATTTAAATTCGATTTCAAAATGGGATAGTGAGTTCACCTTTTCACTATTTATATAGTCAAAATATTGGAACGGGACTGAGATTTGATCAATGTAAGTTAACCTTTTTATTATTAAACCAAAGAAGATTTCAAATGGGACATTAAGTTCACCTTTCATTATTAAATTATAGTCAAACAAAATACTGGAATTGGATTGAGATTTGATCAATGTAAGTTGACCTTTTATTATTTTCAAATTATAATGGAATTATTGGATCTTGAAGCTGGCAATTCACTTTTCAATAATGAAGAATAATTTGAATTTGATCAAAATTGGATAGTAAGTTCACTTTTAATTATCAAATTATATTTAAAATTTTCAAATGGAATTGGATTTAAAATTGGGTAGTGAGTTTTTAGTTGACTTTATAAAACCTCAAATTATAATAAAAATATTGGATCTGTATACTGGCAAGTATAGTATTCAATATTAAATTATAAATTGAATTCAATCAAAATTGGAATGGTAAGTTTTCTTTTCATTTCCAACTTATAGTAGAAATATTGAATCGTGAAGCTGGCAATTCACCTTTCAATATTAAAGTATAATTTGGATAATTTAACTGAAATTGATTATAGTTAGAATTTAAAAATTGGGATTTGATCAGTATTGGGTTAGTAAGTTCACTTTTAATTTTCAAGATATAATGGAAATATTGGATCTTGGAGCTGGCAATTCAATGTTCAATATTAAGTTATAACTTGGATTTAATCAAAATTGGATAGTAAGTTCACTTTAAATTATCAAATTATAAATGAAATATTGGATAATGGAGCTGGCAATTCACTTTTTAATATTAATTTATAATTGATATCTTCAAACGAAATTGAATCTCCAAATTGGTTAGTAAGTTTACTTTTTATTTCCAACTTATAGTAGAAATATTGAATCGTAAAGCTGGCAATTCACTTTTCAATATTGAAGTACAATTTGGATTATTTAATTGAGAATGACTGGAGTTAGAATTATAAATTGGGACTTGATCAGCATTGGATAGTAAGTAAACTTTTTGTTTTCAAGTTATAATTGAGGTATTGGACCGCGGAGCTGGCAATCCACTTTTCAATATCAAGTTATAATTGAATTATTTAACTGAGATGAAAGTTCAAATTGGGTAGTAAGTTCACTTTTTATATCAAATTATAAACGAAACATCGGATCTGTATTCTGGCAAGTGCAGTTCTCGATATTCAATTATAAGTTGAATTTGATCAATATTGGAGTATTAAGTATATTTTTTAGCAGCAAATTATAATTGAAGTATTGGCTTTTGAAGCTGGCAATTCATCATCCAATATCAGATTATAATTAGATTATTTGACAGGGGCTGGGTGGATGAATTAAAAAATGACGTATCCCCTTTTTTTGGTAAAATTCAAAATTTTCAAGTGACATCATTGGTCCATTGGCGGTAAATATAGATAGATATAAGTATTAGTAAATTATTTTCGGGAATCTTTGGCGGCTAAAGAAGAAATAGCCGCTAATTCTCGAAAATATGAAAAAGGGGAACCCCGGCACTTTTTGAGCACGATTTTTCACTAAAAACGTCGATAACTATTGAATGAAACATGATGGAGCCTTCCAACATGGTTCATTGTTATCACTAAATGCTCTAGTTGATCCTAGTACGTTTAAAATTGACCTCTTGTAAATTTTAAGAATTTTTCATAAATCCTTTGGAATTACCAAATTGGTGTCAAGACACATTCAAATCCTCCAAGAAGCTCTTCGAGGACTTTTTAAAGCCAACCCGATACCCCTGGATTGATTTCTGTGATTCTAGCTTGTGTATTGAAGGTAAAATCAATGATTTTAAAAAAGGAGTCAGGGAAAGTTAACCCACGACTTCAAATGTTGTCTGTGGTGTATCAAATGGTTCAATTGAAGTCATAGTGATGATTTTATATAACCAAGTGATGATCTGAAGATAGTATAGTTGTGGGAGTCAGATTGTTGGATAAGGACTTCAAATCAAGGGATAGAAAGTATTGTTGATAGTTGACTGTTAAAGCCTGTAAAGTTATCTACAAGCTCTCTCGTAATGATCAACTTGCACTATATCTGATCAAGTTTATCTAGCTGATACTGTTGCCATCATTCAGAAGATATAATCTTAGTTGATGATGTTGTAATTCCTCATACCATCCTTTGTTTAATTAATTAAAAATCAATTCCCTTGTTTGTTTTTTTTATAAATGTATTTTACATTACGAAGAATTTATTAACAAAGTCATTTAATCTATTTAAAATAAAACAATTACACCATTTCACCACTCCAATACCTTTTCAAGTCATTCAGTCTAGTCTTCATTATCCAACCAGTTGTCTTCTCAATTTTCAGTAATAAATTTAATATAATTCTTTGCTCCTTTTCACCACTTAAAAATTTTCCTGCAATCCAAAGTGGTTGTAATGCATTATTCCAACAACCATGATGATTATTATGTAAACTTATTGAGACAATTTGCTTTGCATGCCATATATCACTTTTGATCTTGGATTGGAATTTGTATCCACGTGGTTTACTACTGATCATTAAGATCATCAGCATGTGATACACTTGATTAGCAGATATCGCAGGTCCATTACGGTACAATATCAAGGGGAATGGTGCCTTATCGATGTCTAGCACTTGAGTTAACTCCTTAGGTCTATTCTGATACCAGCTGTTTAACTCGAGCCAAAGTGAATTCCAACTTTCTTGATAATTTGGTCCTTCTTGTAAATTCAATACCCTGGAACTTAAAAATACACTATAATTAGCATACATATCAGTACCACCATTTAAAAACAAATCTCTCGCATTGGTAGTGTTCTTGGGTAACCACTCATATGATGGTATAATAGTGGGGTTCTCACCTACCACGGCGGCATCAACGTCCATACGGGCATAACACCAGAAAAGTGATCTCTCATACAGATTACCAAACCCATTTAACCCAACAGATTTGAAAAGCAGTGCACAGCCTTCTAAATGATGTCTCCACCTGTCTGGTGAAGACGACATCATCTCAAAGACACATAGTATGACACACGCAGTGACAATCTTCATATTCTCCGGTGTGTTAGCTGAAGGTATAAGTGACTTCAACGCTGCTCTATAAAGGCTCACTGTGATGTTACCCGAATGGGTCGGGTTGACATTTTCTTGTTGTCTAGATGATATGGCGTATATGGCGTTCATTAAGGCGTCACAATCCTTAGCTAAATCTGGCACGACAGAACCGAACTGTTTCGTGGTGTCAAACATATCTAACCACGGAGCCACTTCGTAGATGTAATTTTGAAATAAGCAAAATTTGTCTTCATCAGACAACTGTACATCATCAGTTGGTTCCACATTAGGATTCAGTGTTGAACTTAAATTCTTCATTGCATCTAATTTATTAACCAACGATGTCGTACTAGTGGACTCCGTTGGTGGACTGTTCAAGATATGACTCAATGACGACAAACTCACCGAACTTTCAAGTGTCGTCGAGGCCGTCGAAAGCATAAAATCTCTCAAAGTATCATGTAAATCGTTATACATTAAGAAATTATCTTCGGGAAACAATAACGAACTTGATGGACTCATTGAATTTTGCATAAGCATCTGAGTGATTTGTTGTTTCTGGTTCAAATCTGGCTCATGGCCATCAAAGGGTTCTTCGACAATAGAATGATGAGATCCTCTATGTGACGGAGTCAAAGTTCTCATCTCGACTCTATCGTCAACAAAGCTCGTATTCGTCTCCAGTGTTTCATTAGCACTAGTGTTAAACCCTTGTATCATATCCTTTGAGTCTTCTAAATGTATCGAGCCCAAAGACTTATTCTGTGATCTATTATTCATCGCTTTAAAATTTGTAGAAGTCACAACAGATTTCTTATTAAATCTTCCAACTAACGTTGGCCTTTGACACTCCAAATTTCTCTTTGCACAGTACGTGCAACTTGGCCATACTTCATCGCATTTCTTATGGCGCTTTCTACAATTCAAGCATCCAGTCTTTACTCGTTGAGCCTTAGGACCACTATCAGTCATCATTTAATATATATTGTATTATCAATTTATGTAAATACAACTGTGTCAACACCATCAATTTTGTTTTCAAAATAAAAATTGTGGGGAAATCGAAAAAGCCACGCAGAAGAGAACAAAGTGACTGAAAATTTTTTACTTTTACAAAGGCAACCCGATTTACATACATTTTCACTTATTTATATATTAATTTCATTAATTGTGCCTAACTATTGGCTATTTAAATTTTTATATAGTTTTATTAATTCAAATCTTGGAATTCATATAAAATCAGAGGATCTTTTTGGAATTCTCTATAGTAATTAGCAACTTTATTAGCAATTTTTTCACCATTATAACCAAAATATTCATATGCAACTGCTCCTGGTAATGATTTACCAAATGTGGTCATACTAATACCTGCAGAAGCGTATCTTTCCCAACCATTTGGAGCGTATGCTTCAACTACTACAGCTGGGATTTTGGATGGAGATAAGATTGAACGTTTGTATTCTGTAGATTGAGCTTCGTAAAATCTTTGACATGGGAATGAAACAAGTCTTGTTCTAATTCCTTGTTCATTTAATACTTTAGCTGCATCCACTGCAAATTTCATCTCCAGACCAACACCAATAAGAATTAACTGTGGATCTTCAACGTCTATAAAGATGTAAGCACCTTTCTTAACTAAATCTCTCTTTGAATATTGTGGATATTGAGTTAAATTTTGTCTTGAAAGTGATAAGATAGTTTGCTTACTCTTTGCATCAATAGCCAGTTCCCAAGCCCCTGCGGTTTCTTCGGAATCACATGGTCTTATATAGTTAACATTTGGCATAGCTCTGTAAAGAGCTGGAAGTGCAATAGGTTGATGTGTTGGACCATCTTCACCGGTACCGATAGAATCATGGGTAGCCACGTGGATACATTGTAATTCAGATAAGGCACCATATCTGACACCTGGAGCAGCGTATAAGTAAAACATGAAAAATGTTGAAGTTACAGGGATGAAAGTACCCTTGTTAAAGGCTGCAATACCGTTAGAGATACTTGCCATTGCATGTTCTCTAATACCATAATGGATATATCTTCCTGAATAATTACCATTAATACCACAAGTAGTTTTAATGTTTGGATTTTGGAAATCAACTTTACCCTTCCAAATCATATTAACAGAAGGAGATAAATCTGCAGTACCAACGATAAAATTGTTAACCTCTGCAGCGACTGGGTTGAAAACCAAACCACTTGATTTTCTTGAAGCTGTATCGGCATCTGGATAACTTGCTGGGATAAGTGATCTCCAATTTTCAGGTAATTCACCTTTAACTCTTCTCAGGAAATCAGCGGCTAATTCAGGGTACAGACTAGTGTAATCTGCAACTAATTTATTCCAATCTTTGATATATTGTTCACCTTGTGGTGTTAATGGAGCAAAGAAATTATAAACTGAATCTGGGATATAGAATTTTTGTTCTGGATCGAATCCATTCAATTTATGAATGTTATCGACATCCAGTTGTCCAAAAGCGGCACCATGAGCTTGTGCTTGGCCTTGAACAGCGGAACCAATACCAATCACAGTGTGAACGTTAATTAAAGTTGGCTTAGATTCGGATTTCTTTGATTCATGTAACGCGGCGGTGATGGCCAGAATATCGTATGAACCATTTTCAATTTCAATAACGTTCCAACCACAAGCTTTAAATTTGGCGTTAATATCTTCGGTGTTAGTTAAATCCACTGAACCATCACAAGTGACTTGATTATTATCATACATCACGGTTAAATTATTTAAACCTAAATGACCAGCAAGTGATATAGATTCCAATGAAACACCTTCTTGTAAACAAGCATCACCAACCATACAGAAAGTATGATTAGAAACCACTGGGAAATTTGGCCTGTTATAAGTAGCCAGTAAATTCTTTGAAGCGATAGCTAAACCAACAGCGTTTGAGATACCTTGACCTAAAGCACCTGTAGTGATCTCAATACCTTCATGTTCAATTTCAGGGTGACCTGGACAGAATGAGTCAAGACTACTTGAATGATAAGTTTTCAATTGTTCTAAAGTCATACTCTTATAACCAACCAAATGATGGAACAGATATTGGAAAAGACATGTATGACCATTAGAAAGAACAAATCTATCACGATTAAAATAAGTAGCATCACTTGGAGCAAATTGAAGTGTATAACGCCATAATGCAATACCTATCGCAGCCATACCCATGGCACCACCTGGATGTCCACCATTATAATGTTGAACTAAATCAGCGATTAATACTCTGAATACTTTTAAAACTTCCTCTTCAGAGGCAACACTTGAACTTGATACAGTCATTTGATATAATTAAAATCTTAATTAATTAACTAATGAACAACACACAACACACAACACACAACACACTTGGAGAGTGAGTTTCTTTATAAGAAAGCACAAATTCTTAGCCGGTCAAAGCATGATCCGATGTTGATACCCAGGTCGTCGCCTATGCTCTTCGGACTATGCTTGCTGTTAGCCCTTTCCCCATACATAACTACTGTCGCGTAGCCAAGAGCGGCTATTTTTGCTGTCTTGGCTCTGGGGTCGAGCCCATTTAAGGGCGGCTAAGCAAATTTTAATGACCCGCAAAAATTTCGCGTAAGATTTCAAAAACCGGAGGAGAGTGTTGAATTCAAAGTCTGGGGTAGACTATGATTTTGTAGCAATTTTATATAAAGTAAAGTGGTGCCTTCAGTCCGGGAATGTAAACATGAGGTGGTTGTAAAACTTAATTACAATTTAACAATTATATGATTGAAAAAAATTTGGCTACAATGACTATATCAGAACTGAATCCATCACTTCAAGTTACTGCAAATAAGACATTAGAATTTAAACCTCATCCAATAGAGACTCCAAAGGCTGGTGAAGTTCGTATTCATGTCAAGGCTACTGGTATATGTGGCTCCGATCTTCATTTTTGGCATATGGGTCAAATTGGTGAATTGAAAGTGTTGGGTAATTGTGTCTTAGGTCATGAGGCAGCTGGTGAAATTATTGACGTTGGTGAAGGTGTCACTAATGTTAAAGTTGGTGATAGAGTCGCTATTGAACCTGGTGTTCCATGTAATAAATGTTTCTTGTGTGAACAAGGTGATTATAATTTATGTGAAGATGTTAAATTTATTGGCGTTTATCCATATCATGGTTCTATACAAAGATACTTGGTTCATGACGCCAGATACGTTCATAAGATCCCAGATTCTATGAGTTTCACTCAGGGTGCCTTGGTGGAACCTGTTTCGGTTGCGTTCCATGGTATTGAGAGAGCCGGTTTAGAATTGGGTGCTGGTGTATTGATTACAGGTGCTGGTCCAATTGGTTTACTGGCTTTACTCTTGGCTAAGAGTAAAGGTTCTACACCAATTGTCATTACCGATATTGCTCAACATAGATTAGATTTCGCAAAGAAATTAGTCCCATCAGTGAAATGTTATTTAATTGATATGAAAAAATCATCACAAGAGAACGCTAAGGAGATTAGAAAATTATTTGGTGGTGAAGAAATTCAATGTCCACCTGTCGCTTTAGAATGTACTGGTATTGAAAGTTCCATCATCACTCTGGCTTACGTTGTGAGAAGATCAGGTACTTTGATGGTTATCGGTGTCGGTAGAGATATTGTTAATAATTTCCCATTTATGCATCTTTCATTAGCTGAAATTGATGTTAAATTTATTAATAGATATCATGGATCATGGCCTCCTGTTATTAAACTTATTAGTGAAGGTATTATCGATGTCAATCCATTTGTCACTCATAAATTCCCATTGGAAAAAGCCATGGAAGCTTTGGAGACTGCAGATGATCGTTCTATAGATAGTATTAAAGTTATCATAGAAGATTAGTATAAAATTTAATAATACATTATGATTAATAGATAGATTCATAGTATTGAATGTAGTTACAATAGAATTTAGAGTGATAGATGATAGAAATAATTTCTCTATGAGCGGCTAATAATTTTATAAATTCCATAGTCAAATGCAGCAAATACAGGATACGTGGCAAAATCTACAATACAATTCAAATACGAATATCCTTTTAATTCTATAAAGGTCGAAATAATTTTAAGCAAAGATACGTAATGGGTAATTTGGCAAGTAGAAACCTGGATCGTTAAATCTAAGACCGAGATCTAATTTTGAGATCAGTGAGATATCTTCTTCACTTAATTCAAAATCCAAATCCAAATTTTGTTCTAAATGCACTTGTGACGATGCTTTTGGGATAACTGCGACACCTCTTTGTGTAGCCCATCTCAATAAGATTTGTGCTGATGACTTCTTGTATTTTTCAGATAATGATTTAATTAAGTTATGTTGGAACAATGGTGTAATATCCTTTGCCAATTCTGAGAAGATACCTGGTAATTCTAAGAATGATTGTGGACCATATGAAGAGTATGCAGTGAAGACAATTTTTTTATCACCACATAATTTTAATAAATCAGGTTGAACTAAATATGGATGATGTTCAACTTGTAAAGTTGAGATTGGATGTTTATTGTAAGTCAAAATATCGTAAATCGATTGAGCTTGGAAATTAGAAACACCAATTGATCTAGCAATACCTAAATCGACAACTTCCTCCATAGCTTCCCAAGTTTCTCTAATTGGTACTCTCGCCGTCTTAACTTGAGTTTTAGCCTCATCGACCCACCAAGCTGGGTACTTGATAACACTTGGGTCAACATATTCTAACGCGGTTGGGAAATGAATCAAGTAAAGATCAATATAACCTAATCCCCAAGTCTCATTTTGAATCTTGGCCATTTCTAAAGCATGTTCTTTACTATGGAAATTATTCCATAATTTTGTAGTGATAAAGATTTCCTCTCTAGTGACTAAACCATCAGCGATAGCCTTTCTAATACCTTCACCGGCTTCTTCTTCATTTTGGTAATCGTAGGCACCATCGAAATGTCTGTAACCGGTCTTGATAGCGTTGTAAACAACACCAGCGGTCAGTGCCTTATCAATTTTCCATAATCCAAATCCAACTTGTGGGAATTCATATCCTGAAGCTAATTTAAAAGTTTTGCTGCTCATTTTTTGTGTTGTTGTTGATTTCAATAATTATAGTCTATAATCCTTGGTAATTTGATTAATTAATTAATTAAATCTCTCCACATATCCATCGTTCCCAAGTTATCATACTTTATATGAAAACTTTATCTCGGTGTACAGCCTGTGCTCCGCGTTTCGTCGATGTCCCTCTCGGGCAATATTAGCCGCAATATGACGTACGCGACGTCACTCACTTCAGTGTGCGAATCGATTGCTTTGTCGGGACACACGAGGGACAAGAAATTGAAGAAAATGTGGGGTGGGTCCCCCGATACGATCTTGGAAAAGCTAATTTATTACATTACAATGAAATTAGGGCTTAGCTTATTGTTGTTATAGTTGTACACATAATACGTGGTAGTAAGTAGTAGTAGTAGTAGTAATTTTTTAGTATCCATATACACGACATAAAAGAAATGACTAAAGTTCATCATGATCACTAACACTATCTGTAACAGCAACATCCAGATCTTTTTCAACATGCAAGATGACTCTCTTGTAAGAGAACATTGGCAACTCCGCCTCATTTTGCACTTCTAAGATGACATGGTATGATCTGCAAATATCTAATGGTTTACCCCAGATATTTGAGCAAGCCAGTTTAGCATCAGGAACGACAAATTCCACAATTGTGTTATCATCGTTTAATGCTTTGATTTCAATTTCTGGTACCTCGAGTCTATTACCTTGGGTTAATGAGATATCGAAATAATGGAACCAATTAAATGATAATGGTTTACCATTTAAATCATATGTTTCCGATGCATCGATTTTGATTGTGGAATTTGGTGTCACGGTGAGTTCTAAAGGTTTAACACTTTCGGAACCGTTAACCACTACAACAGGAGCATGTGTAGCTTTAGCGAATGGCTTAACAGTCCATTGCATTCTCAGGGCAAAATCGTTTTGATAAGCTTCTCTCCATCTCCAAATTGTCAGTTTATTACTTACGAAAGTAACATTATTCATACCGACAACGTAATCTGTAGTATCCGCATAGTGAGCTGAGCGACCAGACAAATCTGAGAGGATATAACG
The DNA here is from genome assembly GCA_030567635.1 of Nakazawaea wickerhamii. Taxonomy (NCBI): domain Eukaryota; kingdom Fungi; phylum Ascomycota; class Pichiomycetes; order Alaninales; family Pachysolenaceae; genus Nakazawaea; species Nakazawaea wickerhamii. The sequence goes on from JAJLSR010000023.1 coordinate 75,986, forward strand.
ACCACCCCATCCTCCATACTCTGGGTGAGATGGGAAATTTAAACCATTTGGAATGATGGCCAAGGTACTTGGAGTATCACCTTCCATATTAAACATATAATCAGGGTACGCAGCACCTAATGGGCCAACAGATTGGATATTCTTTTTCAACCATTCTTTACTAACTAATTCAGAGTTTGGTCCACCATAATCGAAATTATTGAAAATTTCTCCAGAGATACCAACCCATGCAGATAAACCATATTGATTGAAACCGTGAATCGAAGCAATGTATGGAATAGTTGGGAAATTATAACGGATCCAAGGTCCACTATCATCTTGATCGGAGATCGAATAGATATGCAATTTCCCGATAAATTCTTGAACCAGTGATTCATCTCTCTTTGAGACTTCTCTCAATGCTTCAGCGATAACCAGTGCTCCACCCCACACCAAGACGTACATGGTCTCTCCCTTGGCGGTAGCGTCAATGGCCTTAATAAATGACTCCGCACCGGCACTTATCTTTGGCAAGTCGAAGCATTGTAAACCGTAAGTTGGAGAACTCGATGAAACGATAGACCTTAAGTAATTTGCAGTTGGGTAATCAGGTGAATGTTTTAATAAATTCTTGTAAATTTTTTCATACGCGTCAAGGATTGGGTAAATATCTTCCTCATGAACAGTATCATTAAGCCAATAAGATGTCGTAGCGACAAGTCCTTTCAAATTGATTTCATTAGTGTAAAGCAATAGTCTAACCAATGATTCTGCATCATCTGGCTCATTACTGATATCTGATAACACAAATACATTTGGTTTAACATCCTTGGTGTTAAGTAAACAAAGGCAAACACTACTTGATATAAGCAGTAATAATATTCTTGTTAAAATCATTCTCAATTGATCTAATAGTATTGAAAAAAACCTATATGAAAAAAAAGATAACATAATTCAATATAACATTTTTTAATATATGAAACAAAATACGAGATTAATCCTGGGTCGTGTGCACGCGCCAAGCGCCGTCCACATCGGGCAATTACTCCCGTTACCCCACAAAGAATCATTTTTTTTCCGTTATGGAAATAAACACGCAGACGTCATTCTTTCAAAGTCCCCAATGTCGAGGTTTCTCTAGCCGCTTGCGCAAATGACAAATTAATTTATTATTATTTTCATTTTTGTATGATCTCGTTATTAATGGACATTCGGAGGAGGGGCTGTATGGTAAGGTCGTATATATATAGTTAAAATTCTGGCCCTATTTTGTAATAAGGAGATAACCCCCTATACACTATTATATTTATTATTATTATTATTATAGTTTAAAGAAAAAAAATAGATAAAGAACATGTCGTCTATTGATGAAATATCAGTTTCCAATAAGGAACAATTAGATTTTGAAGATCAACTGTATGTGAATAAAGCTGCAGTACAAACAGAAGCCGAGGAAGCTTCATTAACTAAATGGCAAGCTATCAAGAAATATCCATATCTGGTTTACTGTATCAGTGCTATAGTTTGGGTATTGATTTCAGTTTCATTTGAACTTCAAGCAGGTGGTGTTGTTGTGTCAATTGCACAATTTAGAAGAGATTTTGGTAATTTATTACCTGATGGTAGTTATGTCTTAACTACTAAATGGCAATCAGCTTTCTCTGGTGTCCCTATCGCTACACAAGTACTTGGTGCTCTTCTGGGTTCTTGGATATCTGAAAGATTAGGTAAAAAATGGGTCATTTATTCAGCTATATTAATCACTTTTGCATTTGTCGGTATCGAATTTGCTGCAACCAGTGTTCAAATCTTTTTATTAGGTAAATCATTAAATGGATTCCCATTAGGTATTGTCTATGCTTGTGGTGTTTCTTACGTCGCTGAGATTTCTCCATTAGCATTAAGAGGTGTGGCTACAACTGCATGTAATATCTCATTCTCAATAGGTCCATTTGTTTGTTACATCATGAATTACGCCTTATCAACAAATGAAACAAGATGGTCTTATAGATCTATCTTTGCTGCTCAATGGGGTTTTGCCGCTGTCTCATTAATCATTCTTCTCCCACTTCCAGAAAGTCCATGGTTTCATTTATTAAAGGGTAAAACTGAAAAAGCTGAAAAACTGTATAAGAAATTAGTTAAAGATCCAGTTATCGTTCATCAAGAAATGGCTATTGCATTACATACTATCGAAGAGGCAAGACATCTTTCTGAAGGTACAACTTTTATTGATTGTTTCAGAGGTTTAAATCTGAAAAGAACAATGGTCTCTGTGTTACCATTCATCATTACAACATTCTCAGGTTTATATTTCACAACAAATTACACTGCATATTATTTTGAATTATTAGGTTACACAAATCAATATTCATTCAAATTAACTGTCGGTTCTCAACTGTTATCTATCTTTGGTTGTATCCTCCCATTATTCATCGTTGATAGATTTGGTAGAAGAAATAATTTATTATATGGTGTACTGTCAATATTCATTTGTGATATTATTATTGCAAGTACAGGTATTGATGAAAATAATACAGGCGCTTTACAAGCAAGTGCTGGATTCTTAATGCTTTTCGGGTTTTTATATAACGCTGGTTTAGGTTCAGTTTGTTATCCAATTTGTACAGAAAATTCTACATCTGCTTTAAGAACAAAGACAGTGGCACTTGCTCTTATATTTCAAGGTTGTTTCGCTTTAGGTTGGTCATTTGTTATTCCATATATCTTTAACCCAGATCGTGCTGACTTATCATCAAAGACAATGTATATCTTTGCTGGGTTTATGGCTTTATTTTGGGTCTACTTATTCTTCTGTCAACCAGAAATTGCAAATAGAACATTTGATGAAATTGATGAAATGTACGCAAATAAGATCCCACTGAGAAAATTCAAATATTATATTTCAAGTGTTGATAAGGCTAATGATGAATTCCGTGATTCAAAAGCTACACAAGTTGAACATCTTGAAGAAGCTGCCATTGAAAATAATTGAATTTACTAATATTGTTTTATAATTACGTTTTACATAAATTTGAATTTTTAAAAGGTTAATTCAAATTTTTTACAATCCTTTTTTTTATTAACTTTTATGCCTTTTGTCATTATCATCTTTTAAAATGAAGAAAAATTTAAATGAATTTAACGATATCTTTTGAATATTTAAATTATTGTAAAGTGGGAATTTCCCAAGACCTTATGAAAATCGACTCTGGAAGAATTCGAAACTTTTTAATTTTTTTTTTGTTAGCGGTAATTTTTACTTCAAATTTCAGTTTAGTTTATGGGGACACACATCGATTGATTTACACTCGGTTTTATTACTTAAACTAGTTGATGTAAATATTATTGATCGACAATAATTGTGGAGTTTATTTTAGATCTATTTGTCCCGCTATAATTACCCGATATTTTACACCTTAAATGGTGTTTTAAATAACAATTGGTTAAATAGATATGATACTCTTATATGAGATATTCCTCTACTAGATGTTTAAAGTTGGTTATATTAAGATGATTAATAGTGGTAAAGTGGGAATTTGCTTTAATTTGATACTAATAAAGCCTATAAAAGAGGGTAAATTTGATATATATTTTAAATAGAGCTAAATTTTGTATAATAACTTTAAATTATTCCTATAGATTCTCAAATAACATATAGAGTTATTGATCATTATAAGAGAATGACATTAAAATATACACTTCATTCAACGGAGTCAACTCGACTTAGGTGTTTATTTTTAATAATTCGCTCTTTAAATGATTATTTTTGTAACAGCCTTTCATGATACTATTTTAGGGGTAACTAGTATCCATTGTGTGATATAACTGTAGAAGATGGATTACTTAGTTATAATATGACTATTCATCGATTGATGACTTTATTTATTCAAAAATTATGTATTTAAAACTTGTTTATTGTTAATCTTGTAAATTTTATTTTATATATAACATAAAAAATTTATTTAGTCACGATGTATTTACTATATGTGTCACCTTAGATGAAATAAGTTAACTCAAAATGAACTCAGCTCTATTTGATTCAAGATGGTTTATTTTATCCACTTACAACGAGGTATGATTTATGAGATTTAAGGTATGAGATCTGAGATACCCAACTACAAAGAGAATAAATCTATACATGTCTAACAATCCAAATCATTGTATTGAAATCAGCGAATCCAATAATTACATCAGTACTGTCACTCATGACAATATAAGAACAACTATCATTCAAAGATATAATCCAACTTATAGCTATTTCAACTTCCCCACGTCAAACGCGGTAAGAAATTTGAAACTTTGAGACAATGTATCACAGTAAATTTTATATACAATTCATAATCATAACACCAACAATCTAGTTATCTTCATAACTTATATACAGAAGCATTATAAAGTATCGAATGATATATCTATGTATTCAATATAATCAATATCAATCTCTAACTATACTCATCTTCACAGCAAGAATTTTTTTAACCTTGCATAATAAATTTTTATTGTTGTCAAATAAAAGATAAATTTGACGAATTGTGATGCTATGATGTTAGATCAATTAATTGTGATGTTATGATTTAAAAATTATTGAAAAATTATGATGTTATGATGTCCATTTAATAATAAGAATAATGATCATGATTGAAATGATACTAACTCAAATTCAATTAACAATGTGTTATCATTATACTGAAAACTATTTATTGATTTTACAATTTACAATTCCTACTAGTTTTTATTTTATTCGATCAATGTATTTATATTAATGATTATCACTAGCAGACAATACTATAACATTCAATTCAAGTCTAAGAGATATGGTTATCGTCCATCAAGTGTAATTGATGAATATACTAAATAACCAGGTTTTGCAAATTACACGACCATTTTTTTACTAACACAACGTGATTTTTTTGATATTTGAAAAACTACTTTTTTAGTTACACAAAAACGACTTAGTGGCAGATACCCAATTGGGAATTTTGGTAATAAAATACACGACTCAGCCGGGAAAAAATGACGGGGTTCCCCCTATTTTTACTGGACCCTAATAATACCACCCATATAATAAAGACCGGAGTCTCTATTATATGAATGGCACTACTAGAGCGCAGTAAAAAGGGCTACAAGACTACAGAATCGTTCAAACTATACAAAGTATATATTTGATCACAATGACGTCTTGAGAACCAACTTCAAAATTAACTACCATAACCAAATCCAAAAACGGAAACCATTGCCAGTTGATTTCTAAATCCGGAATTGAATACCATAATTAACCCGAAACCGGCAAACCAAGATATTGAAACTCTAGACCATGAGCTCAAAAATGACATCATGAGAACTGAACTTCAAAATTGCGTACCATATCCAAATCCAAAAATGAAAACCATTGCCAGATAATCCCCAAATTCGAAAATGAACACCATACGCGAAATTGAAACCAGAAAACCAAGATGACATTTACCATGGCCAAAACCAGACTCTAAACAAAAACTCCAACTTCAAAAAGGAAATCCTGAGAACTAACCTCTAATCAAATATAATATTCAAAGTCAAAAATGGAAACCATTGCCAGATACCTCCCATAGCTGACATTGAACACTATACCCAATTTGAAACCAGAAGACCAAGATATACCAAAATGAAGACCAAAGCCAAAGTCCAGATTCTGAGTTCAACAACGACACTTTGAGAATTAGCTTCAAGTTAAGCGCCATATTCAAATTCAAAAATGAAAACCATTGCCAGATAATTTCCAAATCCAAAATTGAACATCACATTCAAATTGAAACTAGAAGACCAAAATGACATCTACCATGGTGAAGGCAAAAGCTTCAAAAAGGAAATCCTGAGAACTAACTTAAAAGTTGAGTAATATACCCAAAGTCAAAATTGAAAACCATTGCCAGATAATCTCCAATTCCAACCATGAACGTAGCACCCAATTTGAAACCAGCAGACCAAGATATACCAAAATGAAGACCAAAGCCAAAGTCCAGATTTTAAACTCGACAACGACAAACTTTAGGCAAATCAATAATCAAAAATATTGAAGCCCAATTAGAATGCAAAACCATTGAGTACAAACCTCAGACAAATCAACCGCCAATAGAATCTCATTCAAGATGAAGTTC
>JAJLSR010000024.1:0-74099 GCA_030567635.1 Nakazawaea wickerhamii
TAACACCACACCTTAACATCATAACACCACACCTTAACATCATAACACCACACCTTAACATCATAACACCACACCTTAACATCATAACACCACACCTTAACATCATAACACCACACCTTAACATCATAACACCACACCTTAACATCATAACACCACACCTTAACATCATAACACCACACCTTAACATCATAACACCACAATAATTTGCTAATTCTTCTCAAAAATTGATATCATTACACCAATGTTTATCAAATTCTATAAGATCACAACACCACATTTCTTATTTATGATATCAAATAGTTAAGATCACAACATCACTTTCTTGAAATATTATTAAAAATAACACCACATATCATCTATTTCTTCATCAATAGATTTGTGGTTAAAACTTAAGTCAAACTCAATGCTTGATTTGAGCAATTAACTAAACAATTTATCCTATACACTACCAAAATTTTACCCGTTTTACAATTAATTTATCACCACATTAACTGATGATGATTCTTGCTAGAGAGTTGAGAATGATTAGCCGGTTTATTTAACGGTAAGATTATTCATTAATAAGATTGATGAGCTATCAGGCTTAGATAATAATTGAAATAATTTGTAAGAATTAGCGATATACTTCAAATTCAATTATAAAAAATATAACACATATTTCACTACATAGCTAGCTGAACACAATATATAGCTACTAGCCAAGATATGATACACAAAAGAAACACTCAAATAACTCACTTTGCAACGATATAAACTAATTCGACAACACTTTATCGACAATCACAGTTCACTTAATTCAAATAGACCCATATATTATAACGAATTACCCGCATGTGCATTATCTTCATATTGAAATTTCATTTATTGCTCAGATTTCATTTTTGTTTGATAAATTGCTAATTTACTCAACTCAATTTTATCTATTTTGAGTAAGTTTATCGAACTTTGCTTTTTTGGATGTAGTGGTTTAAAATAGCTGGATGTATGATTGATTATTTATATGCAATCGTGTATAGAGACTAGGACGTATCTATAACAGCTATTATGGTACTTAACGTAATTATTAGAGGTTGTATCTTTCTAGTAAAATCTCATATAACTCATACACCTCATATAGATTATCCAATTAGATAATTATAAATTGTAATAGCTCCACAGCCAATACAAATTTAATAGATACAATAACATAAAAATTCAAAAAGATTAAACTAAATACTATTTATATGTATTTATTTATCAGAATTTGTGTATAAAAAGTATTATAAAATTCACAAAATGTCACATATTGTTATATATAATTATGAAATATGTAATGGTATAATATATACATGATTAATGTATATTTTTAAATTAATGACAAGATGGACCAATAAAAAGACAAAAAGACAAAAAGACAAAACGTAAACCAAACCAACTAAAAATAAAAATAAAACTCCTAAAATCCACTCTTCCAATTCCCTGTAAAAATAAAAATGTAAAAATTTGGAATATTTGATATAAATTAACCAAAGATAAAAATAAAAATAAAAATATAATAATATAAAAACTAATGATTGTGATAAAGAAACATTTTGTAAAACAATTGCAAATAAATCTATCCTAATTTTTAATGCATGTATATGTTTTTTTTTTTGTTTAAATGATATAAAAAAAGTAAAGCGTTAGATGATTAATAAAAAATAATGTATATGCATTTTATGATTCTTGTTATAATTTAGAAACAGCTTCTGTATATGTATTACCAAAGACACTCCAATGGAAATTACATAATTTAGCAACTCTTGAACCTAATTGATTTAATTCTAAATTTTCATCATTTTGATTATCTGATGCTTTTGAAGAAACTGTTGTATTTGTTGTATTTGTTGTGTTTGTTGATGATGATGATGCTGTTGTTGTATTAGATAAATCTTCTTTCAATAATTCATCATCTTTTGAATTATTAACATAATCTAATAATTGTTTAAAAATTCTTTCTTCCATTAATCCATACACTTGTGATGAAGGTTGTGTTTGTTTAATTAACCAATTAAATGCAAATTCAACCATTGATTCTGGTGGTGTTTTAAAATTATTTGATTCATTATCATTATCAGGTAAATTGATACACAGTTTTGATAATTGTAACAGAATTGAATCAACATTTCTTGTCCATTTAATATTACCATTATCATCTGTAACAATTGCTAAGATTTGTTTTTTCAAATTTGAAATCAGTTCAATTTTTAATAATTGTAATTGATCAATTGATGATGGACAATATTGATGAATTAATTGTTTGTATAATACAATACATAATTGTAAACAAACTAATTGTCTTATATCTGCTCTTAATAAAACTAATCTTGCATGATCAAATGATAATGATGTTGGGAATGAAGTTACCATATGACGACATGATAATAATTTTAAAATTGATAAAGTTGAAAGTTGTTTTAATTTAATTGGTTTAAAATCACAATTTTGATAATTTGTAATAAACCAATTTGTTGAATCTTGTAATGTCATTTTACCACGATTAACCATTTGTGTAAAATAATTTCTTTCAAAATCAATTGCTGTTTCAACTAATACTGGTCTTAAAATTCTAATTTGATGATTTGCCACGTCTAATTTCATTAATTCTAAAATTGAAAAAATCATTCTTAAACCTTCAACTAAATTTGTAACAGAATTATTTTGTTGCAGATTTGAAAATTTTAATGTCATTTCATCAACCCATGAATCTCTCATTGGAGCACAATGACTTTTCAAAATTTGTGATAACCATTTTGCTAATGAAACAAAATCAAATGCAAAATTATTTAATTGTTGAATTAATAAATCAATATCCATAACTTCATTAACTTGTTCAACATCTTTTGTTGGTAATAAACTAATTAAAATTTCTTTTAAAGTTTGAAATAATAATGGTAACCTTGATTCTTTATGATCAAATTTTTTATAAATTGAATAAAATTCACATTCTCTTTCAACATCTTCCCAATATTTATCAACAGCCATTTTCTTTTTACGACCTCTTTCACCATCTAAATTTGGTCTAAATTGTAATTGTGGATCAAATAAGATATCATGTCTTAATTGAGGGTTTTTCAAGATTTCATGTAAATCAATTTCTCTTAAACTTAATGAATTTACAGGTGGTAATGGTGGTGATGATTTAATTGATTGTCTTAAATTATTATTTGAATCTGTTGATGGGAAAAATGATTGTTGTTGTGGGAATGAAAATGCCATTGATGGTACGGCATTAATTATTGAATCAGACGGAGCACCACCGAAATTATGATATTGTTGTTGTTGCAGATGTTGTTGTTGTAAATTATTACGCGTATGATGATGATGATGGTGATGATGATGATGATGACGACGACGACGAAATGCAGAAAATATTACATTTGGTAACGATCTTGATCTATAACGTTTTATATTTGAAATATTTGGATGATGTTGTTCATCAATTTTAATATTATCTTGTAAAGGTTTTTCCAGTAAAGGAGTTATAGTTGTTGTTGTATCTAAATTTGTTGGAGTATTTGGACTTGGAGAAGATGAACAAATTGAATCTAAATCATCTTGATGTTGTTGTGATAACGAAACATCTAATCTTGCTCTCTTATTTGATTGTAAATTTAATAAAGAATTTGAAGAATTTGAAGGAGAAATTTGCAGCAGCAGAACTAAAGAGGAATGAGCGGTATGTGGTGATAATGAATTTGTTGAATTGGATGAAACGGATGATGAAGATTGTGAAGGTCTCTTTGATGAATTTGTAGTTGACAGATTATTAGTTGATACATTTTGTGATGATGTTTGATTGTTTGCTTGTGTTGTTGTATCATTAGTTGTTGTAGTGGTGGCGCTGTTAGCAGCTGCCGCCGCCGCGGCAGCTGTAAAGAAAGCCAGTCTAAAATTATCTTCAGTTGTTGAAGTTGTATTAGAAGAAGAAGTAAAGATCTGCTGATCCTGATTCTCCTGATTATTAATACGTGAATTCATGATCTCTCTTAGCAGTTTGTGATAATTATAATTAAGTAAAAATGTATTTGAAAAGGAGGTCTTGTTGCAAAACAAGGAGTGAAAATGGAATTGAAAAAAAAAAAGAATTTAAAGAGCAACAAGAAAACTTTTATGTGAGTCGTGTGCTAAATTACCAATTATAAAGAAATTTAATTTTTTCTTTTTGTTCTTTTCTTTTTGTTTTGGTGTGTGGGTGCACTACTCGGAGTAAGCTGATGCAATTAATTTACTCTTTCTTACTCTTTACTCTTTATTCTTTATTCTTTATTATGGTCATGTGTAAGCAGATTATCGCTATACGACGTGTATTATGCTGTACAACACACAACCATACTATACTCTATAGTACTATACTACATACTATGGTATGCTATGTACTATATGATATACGATAACTGTATAACCACTCTGTATCTCTTCATGATCTGTATACTGTATACTACCCACTGTATTCCACATGAGTCATCTGTTCTATTATCTCTAAGTGATTAATTCTATTATCACCACCCATCACGTGATCTTCAAGGCTGATGCTAATAAATTGATCACACAGTGCACGACCTTTATATCCGAAAAAACCAAATTTTTTTGTTAAGTGTAAATTCAAATTGCACTGAGATGCCATATCATTGATTTGTACAATATTATACAAATACATATCTATCAAAATAGTCTATTATAATTCAATTGATTCCATAATATTTATCTATCTATTTCCATTTCAATAACATTTATCCCTTTTTTTTTTCAATTTCATCTTTTCATTTCTTATTAATATTAATTAAACAAAATGGATCCAACACAAGACCCACATTTTATACCACCAGATTCGAATCCTGATATGAAACCCCCCGCAAATTCATCAATGATCCCAAATAACCCCACCATCCAACCTTACGTGCTCGCAGATTATAATGAAGCCATTGACGCTCCACTGCCCCACCCATCGTCTTGGAACTCAAGACACCATTCAACAACTTCATCGACAATGGATTTACCTATATTAAGATCACCTTCCTCGCAATCATTGGATGGTCGTATCCAACATAAGAAAATTCCAAGATTACCTACTGAATTACAACCTTTCAGCTCGGATTCTTCCACTTCAGATGAAGATGACGATGACAATTTAACACAAAAGGATAATAGACAATTATTGATAGATAAATTAGATTCACTGCTTTTGAAAAATGACTTAATGGATAAGAGGAAACCATTACCCGCCCACTCTCACGCCACTGATACGCCAAAGATTCATTCATACCAGATTGCAGATTTAGAAGAAGTCCCACACGGGATCGTGAGACAGGCAAAGACTTTAGATCAGTACCAGTTCCCCACTCATAGACTCTCTCCGGTCTTGAAAGACGCTTCAAAATTCCCTTTGGTGATCGTCGCATGTGGTTCATTCTCACCTGTGACGTATCTTCATTTACGTATGTTCGAAATGGCTATGGACTCAATTAGAGAGGACACCAAATTTGAAGTCATTGGAGGTTACTACAGTCCCGTGAGTGACAATTACAAGAAACAAGGTCTCGCCCCACACCACCACCGTGTCAGGATGTGCGAATTGGCATGTGAACGTACCTCGTCGTGGCTCATGGTTGACGCATGGGAATCCTTACAGAAGCGATACACCCGCACACTGCTCGTCTTGGACCATTTCAACGAGGAGATCAATATCAAGCGTGGCGGGATCCGTGATAGTGCAGGACGCAAGCGTGGTGTCAAGATAATGTTACTCGCCGGTGGTGACTTGATCGAGAGTATGGGTGAGCCTAACGTGTGGGCGGAGACTGATTTACATCACATATTGGGGAAATACGGTTGTCTCATCGTCGAGCGTACCGGGTCAGACGTGAGAAGTTTCTTGTTGAGTCATGATATCATGTATGAACACCGCAAGAATATCTTAGTGATAAAGCAGTTAATTTACAACGATATCTCATCTACGAAAGTGCGCTTGTTCATCAGAAGAAACATGAGCGTCCAGTACTTATTACCCAATTCTGTGATACGATACATCCAAGAACACGGTCTCTACCTCTACGATAAGGAACCCGTAAAGCAAGTTATGAGTGAAAAAGCTGATTAAAGCGATACCTAATTAGGTAAAACGTAAACAAATTAAATTTTAATTTTTTTTTTTCTTTGCAATTCAATAAAAACTTATTACTATGGAATTGATCTTTAGTAGATGAGACTATAGTATAAATCTTATTAGCAATAGAATAATAATAAGTTCAGTCTCAGATACATCTGTACGCCTTAATTTTAAAAACATAGTTTTACAAGTCATCAAGTCTTACTTTAAAGATTCGCATGATGAGATGAATATGACATATCACATGTATGATTTCAATGTACTATTCACGGTGATAGTGATATGTGCCAATTTGGCGCTCAGCATCTATGCGATGACTCAGTGGGGAAACCCTGTGGAGTTGATCTTATTTGCCATAGGCGAGTTTTTGTCTGTGGTGGTGCTAGTGATGTTGACAGTCTTAGTTCATGGTGGTAATGGTGTTAGATTTGTAATATGTTTGGTACCGTTCCTAATATCTGTCTGTGCTGGAACGGTGTGGATACATAGGCAATTGATATTAAAAGTGATGCAGGATCAATTGCAATTGAAGATCAACATCAGTATATGTTATTTATTCATATTATCACAGTTATCGAGGGGTTATATACTTCATAATATGCGTTTCCGTAGGAAACGTGAACATCAAGATTCACAAGAGACAGGCAGGTACTGGCACTCTAGAGAGTCGACACTAAAGGTAAATAACAAAGATTCATTACAAACTTTAGTTTCACAAAACAATTCATCAATGTTAAACGTTTTCAAAGTAACCGAGACTAATCAATTACGTACTACATCAAATGAAAGTATATCACATACACAGGACAAGAATTTATATACCCATTACCCCTTGAATAACGACCAAGAATTACTTAAGGAGAAATACATCATTTCACAACTATCCAATTCATTATTACCACCACATTTACAAAAAGGTGAAAGTGATATCATAATGCATAGAAAGCAGAGCGCAGACTTACACAGCGAGTTGGCAAATATACCACAAATACCGAGACAGAATTTCCAATGGCAAGACCAGTATAACGGGAAGAGATTCATATCGTTGAACGAATGGGAACAAAACAAACAAGACTGGTTAAACGTCAATGTTGTTGACGATAATGATGCACCATCGTTACATTCATTCCGTAACGGGTTGAAAACACCGCCAATGACATCGGAACCACACACGTCTAATGATTCTTCATTTGATATGTTAGAATCGCCAATGACGAGACACCATTTACATTTACAACAGAGTCAATTAGAGCTGGATGAAGATGTGTTGAGTATAGTGTCAGACACCGCGTTCAATTCATTCGAGAGACCTTCGAGATCACATTCACCTGTAAAGAATAAATCCAAGCCAGCATCCCCAATAAAGAAATTTTTTGCTCATCATCATAATAATTCATTACAAGATCAACAATACCTTCAACACTCGAAATCAATGTTTGATCTTCAATTACAACATCCGAGAAAGAGGGCTTCTTTTTTGAATTTGAGTCCAAGACATTCACTCAGCATATCGACTTTAACCTCAACTACGGCGACTATAAATACCCTGATACCACCTCCGCCGCCACAACAACATGTACCGAGAAGATCCAAATCGCTTTCCCCTATCAAGAAAGCCAAATTCAACCCTGTGGCACCCTTAACGAAGACTCCAATAGTGAAGAAAGTGGAAGATGAGTACAATTTGAGCACTGACGATAGCACCCAGGAGTACTCGCAACTAAGTTCAAATAGTCCTACACCTAGTGTCGGTTTCGGAGAATACGATCGTGAAAAATGGAGAAGAATTAAATTGAGATTACAAGAACAAAATGAAGTATAGATCTATATATCATAACGTGCTATCGGAGACGGTGACTTGAGGTGGCTGTGATCCACCGTTAATCAATCTCAGTAACTCGGTTTTGATCTTTGGTGTCCAAATATCAAGATCGTCTTGGTATAATAATAAATTAACTAATGTTTGTTTTTTCGATTCTAATAATTCATGATCCGTCGTTGGTGTATCCAAGAGTTTATTCATGATGAGTGGGTAATTTTTCAGTAACGATATGGCACTCCATTTATATTCTGACATCTTCTCAACTATATAGAGTAATTCAATGAATGATGGAAGTTTTTCTAAATTTCTTGTAGTTATTGAAATGGAATTGAAAATTGTCTCATCTGGGATTAAATTGGCGTAAATCGATAATGTCTTTTTAGATAATGTTAAACTGGATAAAAATTCGGATCTTCGTGATAAGATCTTGCGGTTGATCAATGATAATAAATACACGTAATTAGCATCATATTCGTATTCTTCAATTGCCTTATCAATGAAATGATATTGCAAGTCCAATTCAGAGAATTTCTCCTCACAATATGATAATTTACCTAACATTATAATGAATTCATTTATGAATAAATCTTTGAAAATATGATCACTTTGCATGAATTTAACAATTACATCGAAATTTAATTTATCTAATAACCATTTCAAATCTCTTTGTAAAATATTGTCCAAGATATTATTATAGTAATGTAATATAGATAATGGTTTGGCAATATCGTCATCATTCAACTCACTGTTTGAGATTTCCCAAAGAGAGTCAGGTAACTCACCCTGAGTGATAAATGTCAAATAAACATTCTGGATCAAATCAAATGACCTAGTCATTATCTCAGCACTGGAGTGTCTCATCTTGTCCAATATTTGCACTATCTCATTAGATACAAGTCTTCTCCTTATTAATTCACCTCTATCAGCCAATTCTTTAATAAAGGCCTCTACCACAGTCACCACCGATATTGAGACATCTGTAGAGTTCAATTTACTCATCAATACTTTGATCAATTCCGTGTTAGCTAATATATCAATTGGTGAAGCTTTCAAGATCAATCTACTTAAACTTGATAACACCACTGGATTATTAGATAATTTAATATACACTATGATAGCCGATAATGTCGTTATCCTCTCTGTGAATGCATCAAAATCGTAACTATCACTCAACAGGTCAAATAATTTCATTATTGACTCTTGTGCTTCTCGATCTTGTTCATAAAACTTCAGATCAGTCAAATATTCAATAAATTGTATAAGAAACTGATCCCAATGTGAATAACGTTCTACCTTATACTTTTCATTCACGATAAGAATCGCCAATTCATTGGCTAGATTCGGATCCACATACTCAAGATCATCAAAGCTCCTCTGAATCTCCTCAAAGTGATCTGACATAGACATCTTCTCCGATTTATAACAATATATCGCCTCTTTCTTTAAGAGAGAAAAGGAAAAAAAAAGTGAATTCAAATTGATCTTTTTAAAGGATCACATTTATAGAAGATAACCATGGAACAGATCATTAAGGACAATGTCAAGGACACTAGATTGGAGTCACTTTTCACTAAACAGCTCACGCATTTGAAAGAAGTCAACCCGGATGGGTATTTGGCCAATTTGCATAACTGGGAATTAGTGATCAATGAGCTTATCAACAAGGGAGTGTTTGTAGACAGTATAGCGATCAGTACTGAAGTTCTTAATGGGTTGAGTATAAGTCAGTCCGGCAAGGTGTTGAAATTGCAGAGTGGGATCTTGAATGTAGTGATTAATGATATGGTTAATGAAACTGGCGAATTGATCCCGTTATCCCATTTCAAAGCTAATGCTGTAGATAGGACAACGATAAGTAAAATTTTACATAAAGTGATATCTTCCACTATATACGATATGAGTTATGATGTGGGAAGTAGAGATGGGTCTTTAAGACGAGACAAGTTGATTTCAATAAGGAAATTGAAAGAGTTAAGTTTACAAATTTATGATTATTATAAATATGAGTTCCTTATAAATGAAGAATATAGTGATTATTTAATACGGAAAGATCATTTATGGAAACTAATCATAAAAAAGGAATTCAAGATAAGTGAATTTGATTTCACCATGGTATTATTATACCTTTCAAGAGATTTGAAAATGATCACTGTTAAAGATGACGTGATAAAGTTCAAAAACGAGTCAATTGATGAAAGTGACTGTAACGTATCATCACTTAAGTCCACTATTTACAAATTAACCAATTTAAATGAACAATTAAACCATAAGTTAGTACAATTAAAACAAGAAATATTGAAAAATGTAGCAATTGATAATAAAAAATATGCCAAACTGTTGTTACAAAATTATAAAAAAATTGAATCAAATTTAATTAATCAATCAATTCAATTAAATAATTTAACAACATTATTAAATCAAATTAATCAGCAAAGTTTTAATAAAGAGTTGATCTCTACAATCACTTCAAATTCACTAGTCTTACAAAAATTAAATCAATCAACCGAGTTGGATAAATTACAGCAAGTATTGGATACGATGAGTGATAATATTGATGACTCTGATAAGATTACAGAGTTGTTGTCTTCGACAAGTAACATTGATGACTCGGAGATAGATAAAGAGTTGGATCAATTAGTCGCCATTGAGAAGGATAAGAAATCTACATCGTTGGGTAAGACGGAGTTGGGAGTCGATGATGGATCTATCAAGAAGGAGTTAGGAAAGACTGAGTTGGGTAAGACTGAAGCTGGAAAGACCGAGATTGGTAAAACGGAAGCTGGTAAAACTGAACTGGGTAAAACTGAACTGGGAAAGACTGAACTGGGTAAAACAGAGGTTGGAAAGACTGAAGCTGGCGAGAGAACAGATATTGGTAAAACAGAAGTTGGTAAAACCGAAGTAGGCAAGACTGAATCCGGTAAAGTTGAAGACAAAACAGACATTGGCAAGACTGAATCTGGTGCAACTGAATCTGATAAATCTGACAAAGACAAATCCAAAGAAAAACTCCCTGTATACGCTTAATTACATCTATTTTAATTTATTAATTGTTTAATGATACACAAATAATATACATTTACTCCACTAATTCACCTAATTTCAGTTCATCTTTCAAATTTAAATCATCCCTCAATGGTCCATCAATAAATTCCTGATTCAGTAATTCTGATCTAAATTTCTCTACAATCAGTGCCTCGTCACCGTCCAAACCAAAACCTTGAATATCAGGTGGTATCTCAGACATCGACACGCTGGGGGCACCATTCAAGAATCTTAATTTCTCCAAGATGGTTATCCTTAAATTATCAAGATACTTTCTATTATTTTTATTTTCGATTTTACCATCAAGATTCGGATGTAATGAGTAATCAGGTTTAAACCAATCTCTAAAGGGTAACAGCTCTGGTAATTTATTCTCTAATTTAACATTCGTCAATAACGAAGTCTCATAACACCATAATCTACTGACATTTCTTGGTGTATAACCACCACCACCTAGTACTAACATCGGTATCCCAAATGACTTGATAAAATTCACACATTCACCATGCAGTTTGATACTTAAATTGAAAACACCTAATCTGTCACAACCTAAGGAATCGGCACCACACTGTTGCACTATTACAGAAGGCTTAAATTGATTAATTAAAGGTTCCATTATCGATTTAAATAATTTGATATAATTTTCGTTATCGATACCATCTTTCAAGGGAACATTTATCGCATAATGTTTACCCTTATCCATCCCCACCTCTGTGTGGTTTCCAGTAGAAGGGAAGAAGTTCCCATCGTACTTATGGAATGAACATGTCATGACTCTATCACTTAAATAAAAAGCGTCTTGTACTCCATCACCGTGATGAATATCAATATCGATGTATAACACTCTAGGATATATTCTAAGTAAATTCAATATAGATAACACTATATCGTTAACGTAACAAAAACCTGAAGGTTCAAATTTCTTAGCATGGTGTAATCCACCTGACCAATTTATCGCAATATCACTTTGATTATTTATTAATTTTCTCGTCAGATCCAATGACAGTCCAGCGTAAATGGACAGGTAATCGTACATACCATCGAACACGGGACAGTCGTCTCCGATATTGAATTCCAGTAAGGTTGACAGATACAGTTTTTGTGCCAGTTTATCAGGTGTTATCGTGGCAAGAAAATCTATATAATCCGAGGAATGGAACTCTATTAACTCTTCTCGTGTAGCTCTTCTCGGTTTGTATATATCCACTTGCTCGTGTAACTTGTACGCAGACACTAAATGATCCGTTAACATCAATCTAAATGGTTTCATTGGATGTCTAACTCCATAATGATATTGAGACAGTTCCGGATTGAAATGGTATGACACTTTTGGCTTATACTGGTGGTTAAAATTCGACTGTACTTCGTACAAAGGTCGGTATTTTAGTGTCTTGGAGTCACTCTGTAGAGTCTCATCTTCACCCCAAGTATGGGACATTCTCTATACGGATATCTTGTATAATAAATTCAATAACTGGTAATAAAAGAAGATTTTTACAAATTTGTATTTTTTCGTTTTTTGTTAAAAAGTTACAACCAGCCCATGGAGATAACAGTAAATATACAGAGATATGTCAGCAGATCCAGTGGTAGTGTCTCTCAAGGACTTAGAATCGGTTACAGTACCATACAAACAGCTAGAGAAACTGTTTGATGAAGATTCCTTGGGGATTATCGTTGTGAAGGACTTACCCGCAGAGTATCATGATTTAAGATTAAGCGTATTGACAAAGGCATCACAGTTGGCTAAATTACCCCAAAGTGTCTTGTCCACTTTAGAAGATGAAGAAGCTGTGTGGTTAGTCGGATGGTCATTGGGGAGAGAGAAATTGAATAATAAACCAGATTTGTACAAAGGTTCTTACTATATCAATTGTTCATTTTATCAAGATATAGATAAAGAGGGTCCTACAGCAGAAGAGACCGAGGGTTTCGATCATATGAAGCTGTACACGTCACCTAACAGATGGCCGCTGGAAGAATTGATCCCTGGTTTCAAAAGGGACTGCAAGGAGTTGATCAAATTGATTATAGATGTCAGTGTTCATGTGGCTGAAAATTGTGATAAGTACTGTGAAGACAAGATTACCGGTTACGAACCACATTATTTGAGTAACATTGTCGCCAATTCATATACAACAAAAGCCCGTTTATTACACTATTTCCCTAACACCGATAGCTCTACTGCTGAAGAATGGTGTGGTGAACATCTTGATCATTCGTGTCTTACTGGGTTAACAAGTGCATTATTTATTGATGAATCTACAAATCAAATCTTGACCGATATCGATGACGATTCAGGATTATTTATTAAGAACAGAAAAGGCCAAACGGTGAAAGTTGATATCCCCACTGACTGTCTTGCATTCCAAACTGGGAGCTGCTTACAGGAAGTGTCAAATGGTAATTTCAAACTGGTACCGCATTTCGTCAAGACTGGCAAACTGTCGCAAAACGTGGCAAGAAACACGCTAGCCGTGTTCTGCCAGCCGAGCTTACAGGCTAAGGTCAACCTGGACGAGTCCTTTGCCCAATACTGTCAGCGTATATTGAAAGCTAACCATTGATGATGTGAGTAATTTGTGATATATCCTGTAGACTGCCTAATCCGGTAATTTCTGTCTCTTAATAAATTTTAATTTTCAGTGGCGAAATTTATTTTAACACAAGAGGTATAGAGGTATAGAGATATAAGAAGTATAGATACAGATACAATGTCAAGTAAGTATAGACGTAGATAGTATTACAATATACAATTGATGAGAGACTAACACAATTAGGCTCCGGATTCGATAGACATATCACTATTTTCTCCCCAGAAGGTCGTTTATATCAAGTGGAGTATGCTTTTAAACTGATTAATTCATCAAATATTACATCAATTGGTATATGTGGAGAAGACTCATCAGTGATAATATCACAAAAGAAGACCCCAGATAAATTATTAGATCCAAAGACAATAACCTATCTTTTCCAAATTACTCCGTCAGTTGGGTTATGTTGTAACGGATCCATCGCTGACGCCAGGGCGCAACTGTTAAGAGCAAGACTGGAACTGGCTGAATTCACATATAAATACGGTTATGAGATGCCATGTGATGTATTAGCAAAGAGAATGGCAAATTTATCACAAATTTATACTCAAAGAGCTTATATGAGACCATTAGGTGTGGCATTAACTTTTATAAGCTTCGATGAAGAATTTGGTCCTTCATTATTCAAATGTGATCCAGCTGGTTATTATCAATCATCTAAGCTGACTTCTACCGGGCCAAAGCAACTGCAAGTCTTGACTTCCTTGGAGAAAGCATATAAGAAAAATAATAAATTAGTGAAAGGTGATTGGACTAAAGTTGTCGAGTTTGGTATTGTACAATTAAGTAATGTCTTGAGTACAGAATTTAGGAAGAATGATATCGAAATTGGTATCGCTACAAAAGACGGTTTTAGAGTATTAACAAGTGATGAAATTGATGAAAGATTAGTTTCCATTGCAGAACAGGATTAGTTTCAGTCAGAACAAGATAAAATAATTAGTTCATTAATACATACTTATCATTTACACATATATGCGTTACTGCGACTGGTACATGCATCACATCGACCTTGTCTCTCGATCGACATAGCCAAGTTTGTTTTCAAATTCCTATTCCTTTGTTTTTACATACGCGTCGTTTGTAAAAAAATCTTTAAATAAATTTGTAAAATTTCAATCATCAACAGATCAAGTATTTATAATTATTATTGTAGATTAAACTGATAGTAAAATCATGAGTCCTACGTTGAGAAACAAGAAGCATTCAGAGCAAGATCCACTATTGAATATTGAGCAAAGTTCGATCAGTGTAGCGGCTCTGCTGCTGCTGATGGAGGGACACCTGGAAGAATACGAATTCGGTGGACCTGTTGGAGCTATTGGTATGATGGTTGGATTCCCATTGCTTATGTGGTATATGTGGATTGGAGCTGAATTTTATAACGGTAAATTCCCAACTCCAACAGATGATGAAACATTTACTGAATTTATTGGACACTTGTTTCAAATCTTTCAAGACCATGCTATACCAAGTGGAAAAGCGTGGGGTATCTTTTTAACTTTCTTAATTGTACAACTGTGCTTTTATGTGACATTACCTGGTATTTGGACAAAAGGTCAACCTTTGAAACATTTAAATGGGAAGCAATTACCTTATTATTGTAATGCTATGTGGTCATTCTACTTGTCAAATATCTTAGTGTTACTGTTACATTTCACAGGTATTTTCAAACTTTACACCATCTTGGAGTTATTTGGACAAATCATGACCGTCGCCATCAGTTTAGGTTTCATCTTCAGTATTACATTATATTTATACACATTATTTATTAGTGGTGATTACCATAATATGTCAGGTAACCACATCTACGACATTTTCATGGGTGCACCATTGAATCCAAGAATCGGTATTATCGATCTCAAGATGTTCTTCGAAGTCAGGTTACCTTGGTTCACATTACATTTCCTCTCATTAGGGTTATGCTTGAAGCAATACGAACAATACGGCCATGTCAGCACCCAGGCGCTTTTTGTCTTATACGCTCATTACCTCTACGCTAACGCGTGTGCTAAAGGTGAAGAATTGATCGTGCCAACTTGGGATATGGCATATGAGAAATTCGGGTTCATGTTGATCTTCTGGAACATCGCTGGTGTTCCTTATACTTATTGTCATTGCACGTTGTATTTGTATTACCATGACCCATCTGAATACCAATGGTCAACTTTATACAACACATCACTTTTCCTCACTTTAACTGTGGCCTATTATTTCTTCGATACCACTAATGGTCAAAAGAATTCATTCAGAAAAATCATGGCTGGTGACACCGAGATCAGAAAGACTTTCCCATTCTTACCTTATCAAGTTTTGAAAAATCCAAAGTATATCACTTGTAAGAATGGATCAGTGTTATTAACTGATGGTTGGTATAAATACGCAAGAAAGATCCACTACACTGCGGATTTCACTCAATCGTTAACTTGGGCTTTAATGTGTGGGTTTGCTAGTCCATTCCCATGGTTTTTCCCATGTTTCTTCTTTATCGTATTAAATCATAGAGCTATTAGAGATAATAGAAAATGTGCAAAGAAATACGGTGAAGATTGGGATAGATATTTAAAAGAATGTCCATACCTTTTCATTCCTTATATATTTTAAATAGACTATAACATAGATCATATCATTATTTCAATATAGAGATAAGCAATTTTTCTTATCTGATAAGCGGATAATCGCAAGTAAAATATCCACGATCTTAATTTATAAATGAAATTAGTAATGGCATAAACGTGTCGGTACAACTCATTATTAATGCCTTCTGTGATCCTAGAGAACCCAAAGAAGTTGCAGTCCACCGTGGTGGTGGTCTCGAGTGAAAATGCCTCAGAGACTTCTACATTGTTACCACTGCAAGGGTCAGTGTACCACAGATCAGATTCATATTCATCTACATATGAGATGGAGATCAATTCATTACAATTCACCAAGTCGAGAGTAGAACATGACTCCTATTACTTATCGCCATCACCTCACACTAATAGACATCTTGGTGTGCTGTCGGTGTCGATGATGATTGTCTCTCGCATCTTCGGATCCGGAGTCTTTGCAACCCCTGCTATCATATATCAAAACGTTGACGGTTCACCACTGTTGTTTTTCTTATGTTGGATCATGGCATTGGCTGTCGGATTCGGTGGTATGAGAGTGTACTTGGAGTTGAGTACTTTAATCGATAAGAACGGTGGTACAAAGACTTTCTTACAATTCTTGTATGATAAATCAAAGATGATGATGAATTGTGTACTGAGTATTTCATCTATATTATTTGGATTCGCAGTGACTAACTCGGTGATCTTTGCTAAATACTCAATGGCATTATTCGATGTGGAAACCCCAGGGAAGGAAGTCAATTACTTGGCTTTGATGTTAATCTTATTTGGTACTGTATTATATGGGGTATCTGTCAAACACGCCGTGGCGTTACAGAATTACATTGGACTGTTGAAACTCGTATTACTCTTGATCATGGTCGGCTCAAGTATCTATGTGATCATGCCATCGACTTTAACAGGGATCACATATAATGATAATATGAAATTTGATTCGAGTTTCTTTATCATTGATTGGGAGAGACAATCACTTAACAAATTCACTACACTGGTTTTAAAAGCTACATTCACTTTAGGTGGGTACCAGGGTATCGCTATCTTCACTGGTGAAGTCATCAACCCTAGAAGAACGTTGAAATTGGCTTGTCCTTCATCTATGCTCATAGTCGGTTTTTCATTCATTATAATCAATGCACTGTACTTATCAGCGATCTCCAGAGAAGAGTTAATGCAAAGTGATGAATTAGTTGGTGCCTTATTATTCAGTAAGATCTTCGGTACAAGTTTTGGATCAAAATTCTTGATTCTGAGTGTGGCATTTTCATGTTTTGGTAATGTCTTGATATCAATTTACGGGTTTGGTAGAGTTAATCAAGAAGCATTTAGAGAGGGGTTCCTACCATTTGGTCGATTCATGGCCTCGAATTGGCCCGGTGATGCCCCATTGCCTGGCTTGATAGTGTCTTTCTTCATCAGTATGTTAATCTTGATCTTCCCACCTAAAGATGACATCTACGATTTCATTGTCAATTTAGATTCTTATCCAACAAATTTCTTTAGTTTACTTGTGGGGATTGGAATATTTACAGTGAGACGTAAATACCCATATTTGAAAACCAGTATCCGAGCACCGATATGGTCCACAGTCGTCTACTGCTTCTTTCTGATGTTCCTCATGGTCAGCCCTCTCATAGGTTCTGGTGGTGATAAATTGTATGCATATTGTGGAATAACTTGTCTCTCTGTCTGTGTACTCTACTGGTTCATTTACTTCAAATTACTTCCTCGCATTTTCAAGTACGACCTAGTCGAGACCGAGGTGGCCTTAGAAAGAGGAATGACTATCAAGCAATGGCAAAAGTTATATTATTAATATAGATTTATAGATTATTGTATAGAAATTTCCCGCCAGCAAAAAATTTAAATAAAAAATTTTGAGAAGACTGACTCTTGAAGATACATCGACCAGTATACCCTGTTAAATGAGTGCAGAGCCTAAGAAGAAAAGGCAGTACTCTAGAAACGGTTGCAGAGACTGTAAGAAGAGGAAATTAAAGTGTGATGAATTACATCCGACCTGTAGTCAGTGTCTGGCTTCAAATAGGAGTTGTGTATATGAGAAATTGATCAAATTTAATAATTCAAGGATATTTACAATCAATTCCAAGGGAGAGAGACTTGTGAATCTTAAAGAAGAAGATCCTAGTGAGAATAATGACGCTGTCGCTCTGAAAAGATTGAAAGTGTCGGTATCACCGACATCACAGCATCCATTGAGTAATCAATTCACATTACAAAATCAAATTCAAACACCATTCTTAGATACACTGCAACATCCAGAATTATATAATGAGCTTTTGAACGATGCATCGTCATTGATCAGTGATTTGAATGAATTGATCAATTCTGATTCACCATTTTATTTCCCTGATACCACAGAGTCAATACTGTCTAAAGATTTAAGTTATGATGAAGAATTCTTAATACATGATCCAGTGATACCGAAACAATTTGCAAATAATAATTTAGATGACTTCAAGATTCAAAATGTGTTGGAGAATTCATTAACACAAGCTGATCTCGTCAATATATCGAATTTTTTCCAATTAAGTATCTCATCATCACATATTAATTATTTAAGAACATTTATCACTAAAGTGCATATCAATTTAATGCCCTTCTCCACTGCATATTTACATAACGCTTTCATCAACAATATCTTAATCCAAGCAAAGAAATCTCCATATTTATTGTCTGCTATCTTAGCAATATCTGCTAGATACGAATATTATCAATTACTCAATAAGAAGAAACATAAGGATAGCAATTTGAAAATTCATGGAAAGCTTCGATCTTATTACCTTTCCAGTTGTTTAAACTCATTAGATACAGTATTAGAGAAAAAGGAAGATATAGTGAATAATATTGAAAGTCTCTTGTTCACTACTTTGATACTAGCATGTGATTTCTCTTCGTCATCAGGTTCCAATTGGAGAGCTCATTTAAGAGGTGCGAAGGATTTATTTTTAAAATATTCTAACTATACCTCGATCAATAATGTCAGTTTATTGATCTCTAAAACGATTTTCTGTTCAATGGAAATGTTAGCTGCAATGACTGTATCTATTGGTGGAACAATACACACTTCGCGTGAATTAAATCAATTACTTAATTTGAACGATACCGATTATGGGAAGTACTTGAGTTACTACGGGTTAGCATTAGATGCCAAATGCCTAGATGATGACGGTAACGAATACGTGATTCCACAAACTTATAACATTTATTTTGGTCATAGTAATGAAGTCACAAAGGCATTGAAAGAGATAATTTTGACATTGGAAGCTATAAGGAGATCGAAGTCTGAATCTAACTTATCACTGGATGACTTATTAGAAGACGCCAAGTTCACGACAATGATCGAGATGATCGATGGTAGACCACAGATATGTTCTGAACAGATATTGAAAGTGTTTGCACTCTTGCAAAAAGCATCACAAGTGTTTATAATAACGAATAAGAAACCATTTTTAATCACCCCAGAGTCCAAATATCACCCTAAAAAAGTCGCTGAGACGCCTTTAGAATCACATACCGATAAGATCCCAGTGTCGTGTTATTTTTATAATGAATTCAATGGCAATTGGTACTCGTGGTACGATCTCTGTCATCAAGCGTACGTTGACGCCGCGATGTTACGGTTCTTATTAGCTGATAAAGTGTTCGCCATGAAGAGTTCATCGTCAATGGCACAGATGTTAGTCACCAAGGTGTTATCGTCGTTATTTTTCATCAAGGTGAAAGAGTACTCTCGAGAGGACGAGAAGGAATTGATTGAGTATTACGGGTTATTGGATGACAACGATAAGAAAATGATCAATTCAATGACGTCGGATCGTATCGAGGGTAATGCCACAACAGACCAGTCTGTCGCTGACTCGGATTTCGATGAAGATTCTAATAAATTAGAAGTCGTGAACGACACCGAAGATGACCCATCGTCACCTTCCGTCATGGAACCGACACCGCCAGTGAAGGATCAGACCAAGTTCATAAAGAAGAAGATCCAGGCACTGAAATATCTTCAAACGCAATTCGATCATCGTATAATCATGATCCAGTGGCCGTTGTTGATTTGTGGGATATGCGCTTATACGCTGATTGATAAATTGATCATCGAGACTTGTTTTAATCAGATGATAGTGTATGGGATAGGTAGTGCTGAGATATCGTTGAATAAGATTAAGAAGAATTGGTTATTACATGGTATTAGTTATGGTGATAAGATTAGTGATAATTTATTTTGGGATGATGGTGATAGTGTACCATTTAGCTAGAGGAGTTTTATACTTGTTATATTATTGATATTATGAATGATTATAGACTATTTAAATTGTATATTAAATGATTGACTTTTAATTCTCAAAATGATGAATTTGGGTATATAAAATGATTGAATTGAAAAAAAAAACTCTATTATTAAAGAATGTCTCTATTTTATTCAAAAAAATTGGGTATAACATCTTGAAGATTCATGAACTTCCATTTCACTTTTAACTTGATTTAATTCTTCTTTGATTCTTTGTGCTAAGAATGGTGTTAATTGATTACATGTAGCTATCTCTGGATGTCTGTCATAATCATCTTCATGATATGTATCGAACAAGATAATTCTTGATGAAAATGTAACTTTCTTCACTATTTGATCATTCTTTTTACCTATTTTAGAATTCAAATTTAATCTTGATGGTGATATTTGTAATCCTTGTGATAAGAAAAATGAATCATGTGGCATATACATTGAATGAGTATTTTTATTACTTTGTACTAATTTATTTGTTTCACCAAATTTTGGACCATTTAATCCACCTTTTGCAGACATTGATATTGGTCTTTGTGATTGTTGTTGTTCTGGTATGAAGACATTAACATTTGGAGATTTTTCCGGTTGTGGTGGTGATGTAAAATTATAATCATTAAAATCTTCACCAAATTCTTCACCTTGTTTTATCTTCACAGATAAATCATCATCATCATATTTGACATTCTTATCAAATGTCTCATCTTCTTCAGTTTCAGATTCTTCAAGTCCTGACTTGGTTTCATCATATGCGGCTTCAAAATCAAATTCTGCATGTTCTGCTTTAATTTCAAATTCCAGTGGTTCATTAGAATCATAACTGAATGGATTATATTGATGATGATCTTCATATAAGTCATCTTCTTGTATTTCATCATGTGACTCGTCAGGTATTTCATCATCGTACTCCCATTCTTCTTCCGAAGGAACACTAGGTAATGGTTTAACTGGTTCAATTGGTGTATCCAGTATCAAGTCGTTATCAAGATTCACTGTGAAATCAAACTCATCAAGTTCATCATCATCATCATCGCCAAAATTAATCATCTTGGCAAATTCTTCTAAATCATCATCATAATCCATTGATCTTCTCTTCAATATACTTGATGGTGATGAAAGTATTGTAGAATTTGGCTCATACTTTGGTGATGTTGGTGATCTTATTATAGTCATACCATCAACCATCAGTGAATTTCTCAAAGAACTATTATTATTAGATCTTATTGATTTCATTGACATTGTTCTCTCCAATGTAGTTATACTTGTAACTTCATTAATATCTAATGATTTTGGGAACAAAGCTTCACCTAACAAATTTTGAATCTTTGATGAAGTCTTGTGATGTTGCAGCTTCTGTGCTGGTGTCTTGTTACTTAAAGTTGGTATCATTGATTGTTGTACATTTTGATCATCAATTGAATAATTATCGATATTAAATTCATCAAAATTCATCTTGAAGCTACCAACACTTGTATCTCTTGGTATTAACATTGAAGGTGGTTGTAAGAATTTTTCATCCTCATTAGAATAAGATTGTTTGATAGAGTTGAAACTTGAATTAAATTCATCTTCATCAAGATCAATGACTTCCTTACTGAATTCATCTTGTTCATCAATATCTGAATGAGCCATTATATCATAATTATGATTAATTGATGATATCATCGATGTGGAGAAACTTAAATCTTTTAATAATTGTGGTTGAGGTATTTGATCAAATTGATTATTATCGATATTTGGTGACGGTACAAGAAGTGAATTTCTCTTTGAATGTCCTTTACGTAATTCTTTCTCCTTGATAACATGTCCCGTTGGTTCTGCAGCAGCAACAACTGGTTCTGCAATTGGTCTTTGTACTGGTTCTGCAACTGGTTCTGCAATTGTTGTTGCATTCTGTTTCGGTATATTTGAAACATCATTAACAGCAAATGCACTTTTTCTCTTAAATGCTGAAAAGAATTTAGATTTGGGTTTTGTATCTTCCTTTGTTATAAATTCAAAATTTGAATAACTCTTTGATTTGACGTGATTTGTATCTTTCTTAGGCTTTGTTGACTCGGTTTTCTTATTTTTAAAGAAACCTGCAAAGCTCTTTCTCCTATTTTTCTTATCATCAGCTTTATCTATTTCTGGAGTATTTGGAATTTGTGATCTTGATTTAACCTCCATTGGTTGTACCTCTATTGGGTGTATTTCCAGTGGTTTTATCAGATGTACTTCCAGTTGTTTCGTTGGTTTAACTTCAACTGGGTTAGTATCCCCGATATCGAGCATTGATTTATAACTGCCGTTATTATGCATTGGTTTATTCATTGACTTACTCATTGACAATAATCCCAAACCTTTAACAGGGCTATCAATAACTGGGTTATTAAACATTGGAGAAAAATTTGGTGAATTAACAATACGATCATCATCATAATAAAAATCATCATTATTTTCATTATTTAATAAAGATTTCTTAACCATAAAATCATCAGAATTTACTGATTGAGCAGTATGATATGAATTTATTGATAATTCACTTTGATTTTGGATATTATAAATAGTTGGTGGTTGAAAATCATCGAGGTCAATTAATTGTACTTCATCTTGTTCTTGTATTGTTGAGATATTAAGATTTGATTTTGTTTTTTGATTCAAGATATTTTCTAAAGCACGCATACTTGGACTCGTTGTCATACCAAGATGAGTAGTTGGCGTTTCCAACGTGGAAGATGAATCTAATATAGGTGATGATTCATATATTGTAGAGATTGAATGAATATTATTTGTATTTGAGTATAAATCCATTGGTCTCTTTAATCCTTTATTATAAAAAACCTGGTTTAATAATACATCATCTGAATCTAATTTACCATTAATAGGGGATGAATTTGTAGTATTAGTTTGGAAAGATGAAGATTTATTGAAATGAAGAAAATCTTCATCCTCTGTCATGTCTGTGGATTCTGATTGGATACTATGACTGTACAACTTGTTCGTATAACCTAATGTAGATGTCATTGAATCTGATGGGTATGATGGGATACGTGATTGGTATTAAAGGAGTTAGATAAATTCTAGGGGATAAGGAGTGACTTCAAATAAATCAGTTATTAACTTATTTCAAAAGGTTATGGTGATGTGATGGTGTACTGGTAGTAAGTAAGTAGTTTATATCTTCTCTAATGGATTGTATATGGTGTATAACTCGTATCTTTAAAAGTATCCCTTGTCTTTTGAAACAAGATGATAATTAAAATGATAATTTTGTTATTGAGTAAAATCCTTAATTAAATAAAAAAAAAACACGCGCACCTCCTTAATTCGTTATTTATTTGGCGTTCTTACTGAGATACTACTATATTAGGGGTGTAGATAGAGAGAAATATGAGATATACGAGAAATACAGAGAGAAAGAGAGACTAAGTATGAGATGCAGAGTATGAGGTATGAGAGAAAGTATATGAGATATCAGTTCTAATAGATTTTAAGAGATATAGTACAAGATAGACACGTTATTCTCATGTGTCATACACGAAATTAACCCCAATGGGGATTAATATCTCAGTACACGACCATGTTCTTACAAATTAACGATAAATACATAATCATCATCTTAAATTAAATAAAACCATAAATATCATATCATAAATCATCTTCACCAATTGAATTGAAATTGCCATTGTTTGAATGAATAGAATTCTCATCTTGTAAATCTAATTGATTCCCATTATATACTACCCTTTCGTCTTTCTTCTTTAATTCATCTGTACCCAGTATAATACTGAAATTATTCATTGAATCGTTCAACATTAATGCCGGTTTAGGTGTCGAGGGTCTCGTGGACTCGGTGGATCTTATTATCGGGGTAGAGTACAGTGATTGGTCATTCTCTTGCAGTGTGACTTCTTCTATCACCGGGTTAGTCACTGGTTTTCTAGCGAATACTGAGTTGATCATATTATTAATACCATTACTTAACCATTGAAATGATGAATTTTGATTTGTTAGATTTTGGAATCCATTTTTCTTATATTCATTGGATCCATAATGATCACTTGGTTTAATTATTAATAATGATTTATTTAATTTCAAATCTTTTAATGTCTTATTTAATTCATCCAAATCATTATAGGTGATTCTATCAATTGGTTTGAAAAAATAATATGGTGTTGATTGATATTCTGGGAATTTGTCATTAATAAATTCCCTAATTTGAGATAACGTGGTTTCATTATTAAAAGAATGCTTTATAGATTGACCATTAAATAATTTTAATTGAATTGAATAATTTAAATCATTTTCATATGAGTTATGAATATTCTCCTTCACGGAAGTGTTTAACTCTCGAGATTGCCTATGTCTCTCCTCTTTATCCAGTTTTAATAATCGAAGTATACGCTCTTTATCCTCCTTTGCCTGCTTTTGTTGCTTTAATAATTGTTCTCTATATTTTTGAACTGATACCTCTGCAGATTCCTCCTTTAACGTCGTGTGCTTCTTCTTTATACCTATTATCTTGGCGATCTTCTCATTAAAACTTGATAAAGTCAACTCATTTTCAGGATTAGATATGATATCAATTAAATTACCACTTTTAATCACATAAATACTTGGTATTATTAAATTTGAGAAAACTTGATTGAAAAAAGTATACTCTTCTGAATCTTTAACCAATTTTAAGAATACAAGATGACTCTTTAATTGATTCAAATACTGATTATTTATTATAAATGTATCA
Organism: Nakazawaea wickerhamii; assembly: GCA_030567635.1. NCBI lineage: Eukaryota > Fungi > Ascomycota > Pichiomycetes > Alaninales > Pachysolenaceae > Nakazawaea > Nakazawaea wickerhamii. The sequence goes on from JAJLSR010000024.1 coordinate 25,230, forward strand.
CCAAATTGTATTGAATTTGGGTTATTATCAGTTAAATAAATTAATAAAATCTTATCCTGTGATAATGATTTCTGTATTGCATCATTAACAGATGTCTGAAATATCGAAGTATCCATCTTCTATAGATTTATAAAGACTTGTATAGACTTGTTTGAGAATAGATTTATTATTGTTGCCACATTTTGAATTTTGTTTTTTTCATTTTATAAATTGTAAAGTATGAGATACTATGGATTACTATGGGATATACAGGGATAGAAGTATAGAGACTGTTATAAGGTGTCATAGAGATGATAGAGACACTATAAGATCATACTACAGCTATCTAAAGTTATTCATAACGTATATTTCATCAATTGGGATGGTCGGTGTTAAATGAATCACATGGACGCAAAGCAAATTATCAATTACATTATGGCATCGTATTGAATTGCTATGGATGTCGTGTATATTATTAATAAGAGTAGATCACTCATATGTAGAGCCTGTCTCAACTGCTTTTGAGATCTAGTGAATCTGGTAAATCGCTCTTATAGGATAACTGAGATACACTCCAAGCTACAGTACAATATAAAAGATAATATTCATTATAGCCAGCTAAATAAATATCATTTTCTACCCATCCAGACAAACGACGTTTGGTCTGACCAAATAATTCTCATATCACTGTTAACTTTCAACAAATTCCCCACAACCAATTCATTTTTCAAATTGATATCCATCGTTGCGAAAGTCGTCAACTTGGGGACGTGAAATCTATTTAATTCTCTTATTGGATTATTCGAAGCTCCTAACACTATCAACGATTCGAATAAATCAAATGGGATATCATTCAATGATGTTAAATTGTTATTCGAAAGTGAAAGTGATATTAATGACTTGAATGGGTTTGGTATATATAATTCTGAAATTTGATTATGATTAACCAGAATTTCATGACAATCATTGATTAATGACAAGTCTAGCTTGGTTAATTTGTTATGACATATAGAGATTCTTAATTTACTCAAATTACTTGCATTTGATTGAATATCTATCATCATCGAATCTGGATCATCCATAGTGACCCATTCTAATTTCTCTAAACCTCTTAAACTTGTGATACTGTTATAATCTAAATTGATCACACGTAACAGGTCAGGTTGGGTGAATTGAAACATATCAAAATCGTTTGATATATTTGTTTGATTTAATGTTATCTCTTCCAATTTACTTTCAAATCTAATCGATTTATATTGTGATAAATCTAAATTAACAATTTCTAATACTTCTAATTGATGTGGGAAGTTGATGAATTGACAATAACTCTTCTGGTTACCATCGACTAACACGACATCTTCCGGTGTGTGTAACCTGATCTTTTTGATACTCTTAGGCCATTGGAAATAATCAATTGAAAATGATTCATCTGTGAAATTAAACATCTCTAAATACTCTAAACATGGTGGTAATTTCAACTGTGATATGTTTTTCAACCTTATAGAACCAATATTTAAATAACGTAAAGACTGTGGCAATTCAAACATGGAGCTCTCGATGATTAAATGGTCAAATTCGATAACATCCTGGTAATCAAGGTTAAGAAAATTTAAGCAACTAGGTAATTGATACAACGTATTCAACGACACCACATTCCTGAAATTGAATAATTGTAATTTCAACAAGTTTGGATAATTTTTATTTAATTTGAATTCGATTTGATTATATTTAAAATCAATTGTCAAATATTGTAATTCATTCATTGATTCAAATCCATCATAACTCAGTAATTTCAATGAAACCGATTTCAAATTCATCGGCAATTTGACATCGTCCATCTTACATGTCGATTGATGTATCGTAAGAGATTGCAAAATACTTAAATCCCCAATATTGGTCTTGGATAATGATGATATTCTATTATCACGTAAATTCAATTCTTCAAGGGAGTCAGGAAATTTTAACCATCTCATTTGTCCAAGTTCGATATTACATATCGATAACTGTTGTAATGAAACCAATTCACTCAAATCCATATAATTACCTTCAAGTTTCTTATTACCACCTTGTATATTCAAATGTTTCAAATTTTTGAAGATGGTTATATTAGTCAATGATAACTTCGGTGTTGAGAATCTCCCCGTGTGGATATTCAACACTTCCAAGGACTCATAGGGGAACCCTTGGAACTGGAATGATCTTGCTCTAGAGTATATTGATAATGATTTAATATTATTCATCTTTGGATTTAAACAATGTCTTAAATCGGCACCACTGAATATACAAGCTCTACCATCATTCAAATGGACATCTAATTTCAAAGCTTGACTTAAGAAAGAATCATAATACTGGTCAAATAACATCATTGAATCTTCATATGTAGTACAAATTTCAATGGTATTAAATTGACCTATTGATCTCATACCAATTTTCAAATACTTGATTAATTTTTCAATAGGTATTGAGTAATCGTTATTAAAATATGCTGGGTTCGGAGAGCAATCACTGCCTGACCATGAACCATATTCTGAAGTGATATAAAGTGTCTTTGAGTTCAATACGGATAATATAATGGGGTAAATTTTCTTATTCAAGATTAACAGTTGTGAGAATAATTCTTTACGTGGTAAATATTGTAAAATTTTATAAATGACTTCAGATGGTAGATTTAATAATCTAATGGGAACATCATCAGTCATCTTTATGATACTAGTTTCATTATATTTGATTACGATATAAATCAGATTGAATTTATTATATAGGTTTAAAAATTTTTTTGGAAAATCTCAATTCTGGAATTTGTTACAGCCTTTGCCCTATGTGATAGATATCTCTATATCTGTATAGCTGTCAAGGCTATATAGATATGATATTGAAATAGAGGTATCAGTATAGTTGTAGAGGTATAAGTGTAGAGAGAGGTGTATAACTACATGTACTAGCATGTATAAGAGAAAAGAGTAATGTAAATGGTAAAGAGTAATGTAATTGGTAATGGATAAGATAGAGTAATAAGATATATCAATTAGAGCCCTGAGGCAATCCTTAACACAAGATAAACTCAACAACTACTAACACTAGGAGGTCGGGCAAATCACATTTAGCCGACGAACGCTTTGCCAATCAGCAATTAAATCTCGGCTCTTTGATAATTTTTAAACCCATTGCAAAATAATTTAACAACTGCATATGAATAACATGATCCATGAACTGGCTTATTCAAAACCTCCGTTGTTGAGTAATGTTTCATGGTTAAAAATGAACTTGTGAATTGCCGAGGATTCAAAATTGGATTTGAGCAAATTATTGATTTTATGTTTTCTATGAGCGTTTAATTTTTATCGACTGTTGCACGATTGATTGATTGGAGTGAGTGCTGTGGTATTGCAATGGTGTCGGGTTATTGAAGGACTGGAAGTGGTGTAGTATGTCTTGTAGAGGTGTAATGGAGTTATATATCAACTTTTCAAGGTAAAAGAAGTCATATACTGATGATTCAATGTTGTGTAAATCGTGAATTTTCTATCAATGCTTTATAAGATATATATTTTGTATCACATAAATTATATAGATTACAAATCATCAAATAATAAATATCACATAAGCTTACTCAATTCATTATCTATATCTATATACTAATCACAAATCAATTTCAAAATCAACTCAGTTCTTCTCTTTTTCAAATTCCTTACATTAGAATCAGTAACCATTTTCCTCTTACTAAATTTCAACGGTACTTTAAACAAGATATTTTGAAATTGTGAGATTAATTTACCCTTATCGAATTTAAACTCATTGATTAATATCTTGAAAAATTTCATTAGAAATATTAGTAAATTCAGTTCTAAACTCGGTAAGATCTCCATTAAGTAAATTAATATCTCATCATTACCGTTACTCGATTTTATAATAGTTTTCTTATTACCACTATTGAAGAAATGGTTAATCAACTTGATGGAATTCTCCATATCGACCACTCCATTGGGTAAATTTTTCAAAATTAAGTACAACATCTTCAGCACAGACTTGATAGAGTTAATCATTAATTGATTATCCAAAAACAGTGTATCCAAATCATTACCTAAATCTAAATCCCTGATCAATTTATAATCAATCTCATTAAACTCAGTCATATCTTCTTCAAACATGTCTTCATAATTATGCTCACTTAAGAAATTGATTAATTGGTATATAGATTTCGGTATCCCACTGGACTTCAGCCCTAACTCCACTAAATCTAACCCGAATATACTAGGCAAGCTCTTGAATGAGTAACTTATAAAGAAATCCTGCAGATTATGAACACGTAGGATCGATGTGTTAGAGTACTCGGTTACCCCAATAGGTAACACGCCAGTGATCGTTATACGTTGCTCATTACCGCATTCAAGATCACCAGACATCGGCTCGATAGTGACTATCCCGGATGAGTCTGTCTCGAGCAAGAGGATCTCCCACGATAACGAACCTTTCGAGCCGTTGTTTTTCAAAATGGTGGTCGCGGAGTTCGGGATAAGGTAATGGTTCTCTAACATTGGGATATCCTGTCTTGAGATCTCGACAACGGGTCTGGACTCATTTTCCAATTTATCTTGTTCTTTGAAATACCGTGCTGCGATCTCTGATTTCTTCTCGAAATTTATCAATTTGGTTTGTAATTTGAAATTTGACAGTATTGGTTTATGATCCGAAGCCAACACGTTCTTCACTGGCTGATACGATACTTGCTCTAAAGATTTATGCGGCGTATACAATATCCTATCGCAATACGATGGGATCCTGCTGAAATCAAACTCGCCATTTGAGGAGTACTTATACGTCGGCTCGAAATCGATCTTCCCTTCTTTAAAATTAACAAATATCTTCTTTGCCCTCCTCTCCTGATCTAAACCCTCAAAGGCCATTATCGAGCTATAATCGCACCTTTTCAAAAACAGCTGTATCTCTTCCTTACCCATGAACACTCTATAATTCAAATCACCACAGAAAAGCGTTAACCCGTCATTCTCTAACTCTAATTCGTGCAAATCCTCCTCTTGTATCGAGACTTCTTTCACCGAGTTTTCATCAGAGCTCCGCTCACTTTCATCATAACTATGATCATTCAAATCCAATTCATTTGTCATCTCATCTAATTCATCATAATATAAATATTTTTCCATTTCATCATTATTTTCAACCCAATTTTCATTAACCAATTTACCATTACCTATCACTTTAAATTTTCTTTGTATATCGAATAACTCCTTACACCGGTGCTGCAACATCTCCCTACCAGGTCCTGAGGCCAAGTGGCAATTGAAAATCTGGAAGTTGAATCCGTCAAGGCCACACATATCATCGTACCCGATTTTGAAATTCATCACTATAGCACCTTTATTAGCCCATATACCTAATAAACCTGTCCCTATTGTGCTTGTCGTGATGGAATTAATCTGCGGTTGTAACTCGTCAGTTGTAAATACAAGTAACGTCAACCCTAATAACCGATTCGATTTAAGTTTATGATACGTCGATGGTAAATACGATAACAACTTATTCTCCCAATTTTGTACTCTCTCCAGTGACGATGAAAGGTTTTTCGCATTCAAAGGGATAGTCTCTTGGAAACAGACAACCATTATATCTGCCCACTCCGAATCAGAGTCGTCTCGTAGTAATTTATCGAATTGCTCTGTATCGTTCTCATATAATGGATCACCATGAAGATTCCATGACACTACCCTGATACTTAATTCTTTCTCTATGATTAAATCATTTTGATGACTTGTTAATCTTTTCCTTAAAGAGTCTATTAAATCATCACTTATTACTGATTCTTGTTCATCTTGACACACTTTCTCTAAACCCGAGTTCCAACACTTGACAAATTCATCAAGTTCCTTCTTCGAGTCATCACTCGAGACATCGAAATTCCCAATCAAATTATCATTTATTTTCAATTGAGCAACCCCTTGGTCTTCCACTACACTAAGATGATCTGATTTGGTCAACGGTAAAGTCTCAAATGAAGTTTGTTCCTTTGATTGTAATGCATATTTTGGTACATCCACAAGATCCGATACTGAAGGTGGAAAATAATGTAATATTAAATTACTTGTAACCAATTGCATATTATATTATTAATTTAATAATTAACATTAGCAATTCAAGAGCAATGATGTTATAATAATAAATTTGATATATTACAAGTTGTAAATAATATACTTTGTACCGTCTAAAAGAGATGATGGGCTGGCTATAAGAATCATGGTAGTGCACCACAGTACCAATACAGCTATTTTAGGAATGGTAATAGCTTTTGCATAATCTCATTTACAATCAAGTGATGGATTTTAACTATTCTTGAAGATATTATAGAGTTATATGAGGGCTCAGGGTTTGATATAAGATATATCGTTTATCAATCACAAACCCCGAATAAATTATACGAAATGTAATTCATATCTCATACGAGATTCAAATGAGAAACCAGTGCATACGATAGGTAATTGAGATACACCATAACAGTAACAGATATAATGTAAAGTTGACTAATGTAAAATAGTTCAAGATATCAGGGGAAGTATGATATCGAATTAAGGGTTAGACGGTTAATATAATTCAATAAATCCCAATAAATAATTACAATATAATTACGTAAATTTTAAAATAATTAAGCGTTTAATTAGCCGATTAAGAAGATCTTGGTAAATAATTACCGTTTATTCCAATATAAAAGTTATATGGATTTGATTTTTAAATAGTTATCAATATAGGACGGCAATCGGGGATGAAATGCAATTAGAATGGCATTAATTAAATTGAATGGCAATATGATAATTAATTACATTTACATATACATTTACATCATTTCTCTCTACTAAATGAATTAAATATGACAGATTTATTAAAATATCTCAATTGATAATCTTTCATAAATTTATAAACAATATAGTTCCTCATCAACCGAAGCACTTTATATGGAAACTTAGCGGGTAAATTTAATATTCATGATTATAAACAAATCGATTTTCAAGCCGTGGTCGCTGTTGCCCTTAAAAAGTTCCGCTCTCGGTTTCTCAATTTGTAAAATTATGAATTTCCCATTCAACAGAGTGAAAAAAGTGAAAAATTCATAATGAAAATAAACGGTTTTCATTTCTTTTCTTCTCCGCTTTGGAGAAGATTTATTTGCTTTTTTCTTTTAATTCCCCTGATATAAACGAACAAAGTAAAATATCTTGGCTTTACTCATTAGATTTAATTACAGAGTGTGGAGTATTTACTACAAATCGTTTTAATAGTTGACTAGCCCTATCTCTTGGCTATTTCAATTGGTGAGATACATATATATGATACTGTAAATTTCTTCATATTCTTCATATTCTTAAAGATATACTCATATCCAAACGAGATTAATGTTTACCAACTAAAATATGGAAGAAAAACTTGGAAATTGGAAGAAAAAAATGAGTTAATATTACCGATTATTATGATGTAATGATAAGGAGATTAACATACAATAACATGTAAATTATAATAGATAAATTATCAATTTCTTTTAATACCAAGAAATTGAATGAGTTAATAAAAAGAGGGGAACTCTTTACATTAACTCACGGATAATCTAATTTACTCTTTTAATAAAATACAAATTTCATACCATTCCGAATAAGCTGAACAAACTTTTAAATTTATAAAATAATCACTATAAAAATTAATTAAGTGACAGTTTTTAATTTCTTTATAATTAAAAAGGAGCAATAGAGCACATTACCGCATCTTCTCCTGGCAGGAAACCCACCCTCGAGAGCAGACTAAAACAAAGAAAAGCAGAGTAATAAGAAAATTCATCATAGACAAACCGAGGGTGTGTGTGTGTGTAATAACGTGTATGCCCTTTTTCTTGTTGAATTCTAAATTGTTTTTTTTTTTCTTTTGAGAGGATTGGTTTGGAATAAATTAAAAATGGGAATTTCCGGCAATCATAATTAATTTTAATAAAACCCAAGAAAATGGCGAACAGACCAATTATATCAAAGATATACCAATTAACAATTATTTAATTGATATATTAAAGATAAAAAAGAAATTGAATATATCTTTAAAGATTTAAATATCAGTAGAAGAGAGATAATGTACACGTGATAGTGTAAGGTACTATGAGTAAGTAAAAGATAATGTAAATTGAAATTGCTAACCCTAGTAATAATCAGTATACAAGATGATAGTACACAGAAAATAAATTACCTAAATAGTGATATTCCACTCTCAATTAAGAAATTATCTTTACCTAAACAATTAAATAAAAACTATGGTTCTTTATCATAACAAAGCACCACATAACTGCAAATATGAGAAATAAAATATCTCATTACCGGAACCTGACCGATAATTTTGTCAATCTGTAATAGATCTGACGTGGTCTGCTGGTTGAGTGTATTAGAACCGTGAATAGAGGGGCTGGCCGTGTTGTGTATTTTTCAGTTGAAGAGAATAAAGAGAATGTTGCCGACAAGGACCGGTTTAAATTCAATTTCTTTTTTGTTTATATTAACTGAATTGGATAAAACTAAAACAAGTTACGGTAAACAAGTAAATTGCCGGGAAAGGCATAACCAGAAAAAAAAAACAAAAAACAATACAGTAGTTGTTTTATTAAGTGAAAATACATTGGAAGCGGCGGCGGCTTCAGGAAAATAATATAATCAATAGGGTAGTGTGCACTATATTGAGGGAAAAAAAGGCTCAAATAGAATATTAGTTACAGAAAAAGGTTAATTGACAACAAAATTTTTTAAACAAACAGATCAAAATTGAATAATTGTAAATACGGGATTGGGGGATAACTTTTATGAAAATAATCTCAATTGTAAAAAATATATAAATCAATTAACTTATCTTGAATAATTTTTAATTTAAATTTTATTTTATAATCTCTTACAATTTGTTAAAGTAAATTCTTTTATAATTAATTAAAATTATTCTATTTTGTTATTAATTTGATTTAATAATAATTTTAGTTTTAATAATATTCAAATTTTTAAGGAATTGTACTATTATAGATCAAAGTATGTATTTTTTATATATTATATATTTTCACATAATATATGGTAGTACCGTATAATCATCGATTGAATAATTTTGGCGTTTGACAAAAAGTGTATCGTGCACCCAGATACCAAATTCCCCAAATGCGTGAGGGATTTTTTTTCTCGCGCACCAAAACGGAGAAGGAGAAAATAAATATAAATAAACCACCGGAATGTGCACCAGAGTATACCAAAGTACACCCTCGGTTCATGCCCATGGAACTGGACGGAATTGGGCACGGCGATACATTTATTTTATTTTTCTTTTAAAAATTTGTTTTGGGAAAAGTGAAAACAAAAGAAGAATTTAATTGATGGGAATTGTGATGGAAAGCAGCCAATATTTTACTTGAATAAAATCCAGAGTTTTTCATCAATTCCTATTTTTTTTATTTTTTACTTTTATTTTTACTTATTCAATTGATTATTATATATCAACAAGTTAATAATAATTATTTACTAATTGAATAAAAGATGTCTGATGAAAAAAGAGCTGTTGAATCCGATGGTGAGGATGAAGATATTGATCAATTAGTTCTGGATTTACAATCTCATCACGGTGCTGATTTAGATTCAGAAGGTGAAGTTGAAGAAGAAAATGAAGGTTCATTTGTCGAAGTTCCAGAAGAATTATTACAAACCGATATTAAAATCGGTTTATCTTCTGACGAAGTCACCAAGAGAAGAAAGAGATATGGTTTAAATCAAATGGCTGAAAATCAAGAAAATTTGATTGTTAAATTCTGTATGTTCTTTGTTGGTCCAATTCAATTCGTTATGGAAGCCGCTGCTATCTTAGCTGCCGGTTTAGAAGATTGGGTCGATTTCGGTGTTATCTGTGGTTTATTAATGTTAAACGCTGCCGTTGGTTTCATTCAAGAATTCCAAGCTGGTTCTATTGTCGAAGAATTGAAAAAGACTTTGGCTAACTCTGCTACCGTCTTAAGAGATGGTTCCCTCGTTGAAATTGGTGCTGTTGATGTCGTTCCAGGTGATATCATGAAATTAGAAGAAGGTGTTGTTCTTTGTGCCGATGGTAGAATCGTTACCCCTGATTGTCTTTTACAAGTTGATCAATCTGCTATTACTGGTGAATCCTTGGCTGTTGACAAGAGATTCGGTGAATCTTGTTACTCTTCATCTACCGTTAAGAGAGGTGAAGCTTTCTTAGTCGTTACTTCTACTGGTGATAACACTTTTGTCGGTCGTGCTGCTGCTTTAGTTAACAAAGCTTCTGGTGGTCAAGGTCATTTCACTGAAGTCTTAAACGGTATTGGTACTACTTTATTGGTTTTAGTTATCTTAACTTTATTGGTTGTTTGGACTGCTTCTTTCTACAGATCTAACAAAATTGTTAGAATCTTAAGATACACTTTAGCTATTACCATTGTTGGTGTTCCAGTCGGTTTACCAGCTGTCGTTACCACTACTATGGCTGTCGGTGCTGCTTACTTGGCTAAGAAACAAGCTATTGTTCAAAAATTATCTGCTATTGAATCCTTGGCTGGTGTCGAAATCTTGTGTTCTGATAAAACCGGTACTTTAACCAAGAACAAGTTATCTTTACATGAACCTTACACTGTTGAAGGTGTTGAACCAGATGATTTAATGTTAACTGCTTGTTTAGCTTCTTCAAGAAAGAAGAAGGGTTTAGATGCTATTGATAAAGCTTTCTTAAAATCTTTAATTGACTACCCAAGAGCTAAAGCTGCTATGTCTAAATACAAGGTTTTAGATTTCCAACCATTCGATCCTGTCTCAAAGAAAATTACCGCTTATGTTGAATCTCCAGAAGGAGAAAGAATTGTCTGTGTTAAAGGTGCTCCATTATTCGTTTTAAAGACTGTTGAAGAAGATCACCCAATTCCAGAAGATATCCATGATAACTATGAAAATAAAGTTGCCGAATTCGCTTCAAGAGGTTTCAGATCTTTAGGTGTTGCTAGAAAGAGAGGTGAAGGTCACTGGGAAATTTTAGGTATTATGCCATGTATGGATCCTCCAAGAGATGATACCGCTAAGACTGTTGCTGAAGCTAAGAATTTAGGTTTAAGAGTTAAGATGTTAACTGGTGATGCCGTTGGTATTGCTAAGGAAACTTCTCGTCAATTAGGTTTAGGTACAAACATTTTCAACGCTGATAGATTAGGTTTAGGTGGTGCCGGTGATATGCCAGGTTCTGAAATTGCTGATTTCGTTGAAAATGCCGATGGTTTCGCTGAAGTTTTCCCACAACATAAATATAATGTCGTTGCTATTTTACAATCCAGAGGTTACTTGGTTGCCATGACTGGTGATGGTGTCAATGATGCCCCATCTTTAAAGAAGGCTGATACCGGTATTGCCGTCGAAGGTGCCACTGATGCCGCTAGATCTGCTGCTGATATCGTTTTCCTTGCTCCTGGTTTAAGTGCTATTATTGATGCTTTAAAGACTTCAAGACAAATTTTCCACAGAATGTATGCTTATGTTGTTTACCGTATCGCTTTGTCATTACATTTGGAAATTTTCTTAGGTTTATGGATTGCTATCTTAAACCGTACTTTGGATATTAACTTAATTGTCTTCATTGCCATTTTCGCTGATGTTGCTACTTTAGCTATTGCTTATGATAACGCTCCTTATGATCCAGCTCCAGTTAAATGGAACTTACCAAGATTATGGGGTATGTCAATTATCTTGGGTATTATCTTAGCTGTTGGTACTTGGATTACTTTAACTACTATGTTCATGGGTAAAGGTGGTATCATTCAAAACTTCGGTTCTATTGATGGTGTCTTATTCTTACAAATTTCATTAACTGAAAATTGGTTGATTTTCATCACTAGAGCTCAAGGTGCTTTCTGGAGTTCAATTCCATCATGGCAATTAGCTGGTGCTGTCTTCATCGTTGATATCATTGCCACATGTTTTGCATTATTCGGTTGGTGGTCACAAAACTGGAACGATATCGTTACTGTCGTTCGTGTCTGGTTATGGTCATTCGGTGTCTACTGTGTTATGGGTGGTGCTTATGTCATGATGAGTGAATCAGAAGCCTTTGACAGAATTATGAACGGTAAACCAAGAAAGGAAGAAAAGCCACAAAGATCTATTGAAGATTTCGTTATGGCTATGCACCGTGTTTCAACTCAACATGAAAAATCAACTTAGAGGTTTTTAAACTAATTCTTAATTTGGCTTTGATTACTTTATTATTATAATTTTAAAAGCTATTTAACTTTTTACTTATTCTTTTAGGTATTCTTGCCATCAAAATTTGTTTTTTACTTTATTGAGTTTGCATTTTTTCTAATTATTTTTATACCTATTGGGTTGTTTAATATACTGTTTCATTTGTTTAAAACTATTGTCTTCTATTTTCTTATTAGTGATTCTTTTCTATTCTTTGAAAGAGTTGTTTTTACTTTTAAGAATTTGAAGAATTCGTTCATTCATTTCCAATGGCTTTTAAACTATGAAAATACACTTTTTTATAATCCATTGGAAAGTATACCAGTTGTTATTACATTGTGTGCTATGTGATTGCTTAGTTGTTGACCTTTGTTCTTTAATATCTTTTTTATAATCATTTTGTTGTTGTTGTTCAAGTTAATTGTTAATCGTTGTTATATTGTTTAAATTCGTTTTGTTGAATAGTGTTAAAGCGAATGGAGGTTCAATCCAAAAAATCTCCAACCTAATATGTTAAGAATTGTTTATGGTTTTTGTTATTGTTGTCTTGAATATGATTTGTCTTTATTTGAAGTCTTTTTTATTTTTCAACTACCTCTCACAATTTGTTGATTCTTAATTGAGATTTCTAATTGATAATTACATTTTTTATTCATTATTTGGATTTTTTAATTAAAATTCAATTTTAACAGTTTCATATAATCATAAATGATAATAAATCTATTTCCATTTAATTGTTACCATTGTAGCTTATATTTAATCCCATTCTCTCTACACTTCTCTTTCAAATCATATCCTCATTAATTGATTATAAATATATACATAAAAATTAATAATGCAAAAAATTAAACCATTCATTCAAATTCAATGTCGTGGGCGGTATAACCAGCTGTGCCATATCATCCAGGATATCACCCATGAACACTTCATTATTCCCCTCGTAATTAATTATTTTAGAGTCATCGTTCGATACTCCACTGCTTTCCTTTGTGTAATTACTATCGTTATCACTAGCTAAGATCATATTGATATTATTATGTCCACCGCCTACGGAGCTAGCACAACTATCACTTGTCGGCCCTGGTTGATTCACATGCATATCCAAATTCAAATTCTTGTCGAATAATTCGAAATTGTAATCTGGCAAGTCAAATGCATTGAAATTATTACCCATTAACGCTGCGTTCACTGGCGGTTCCTGCTCTGAGTACTGGTTATTCAAATTAGGACTGCTTCTCAAATTCGATAATGGTGAATGCTGCTGTTGAATACTGATCATGTTCTCAGGGAGATGCACTACCGGTGGTTGCACTGGGGATTCTTGTTTCAGCTGTGGTTCATGCAATTGTTGTTGTAAATAAGTCTGGTGTTCATCTGGTGACCTCTTTTGAGCTGGGAACAATTGGGCAGGTTCGAAGTCCAGTGGGATCTTCTGTCTGGTTAATTGTGCTTCAGTTTCAGAGATATCATTCTCCACGTTCATCTTGTTCATTGACAAGTTATTTTGGAATATGACATTCCTCTTGGCTTTGTTCTTCTTCAAAGTTTCAGCCATTTGTAAACATATGTAACCAACACTATGTGACTTGCTGACCACCAAAAGCAGTTTCGAGCAAATTTCAACTAATTTCTTCAGCGTTGCACAAATCTTTGGATTCTTATTATCAACATGGTAAATCAACATGATCAAAGCACTGAATAACAAGGGAACCATTATCGTTGGACAGAATTTCAATTCGCCTTTATCCATTATATTCTTACAAATGATAGTAATCATATGTGAACTTTGGAATGTGATCCCCCAACTTGGATAATAACTTTCCAGTGAGCTAGTTGACTGTCTCTGTAAGATGTTAGTTCTATGGATTAACGATAACGTGAGATAATAATGACACATAATCATGGCTCCGTACAAGTTATGCTTTTCCGGGTTAGTGACAGAATATTGTAATTCCACAGGTAAGTTATTCAACCAATTAACCATCATTAAATCGCATTTCTTTATGAATAATAAATTATTTGGATCTCTTGTCTTTTCCAGTTGCACTGTGTATTTCTGTTTCAAAACGACACCGATAATTTCACAAATCTTGACGTAATTGATGAAATAGTACAGCTGGGTTAAAGTTAAATTATATGGATTTTCACCTTCACCGTCCCAGTCTTCAATGAAATCATCTGGAGTCATCATGGGCACATCACAGTCTTCCAAGTCAATCACGATACTTCTTCCAAATGACAACGCCACAACTCGATCACGACAGAAGATCATCCACCAACATCTTTTCCAAATCTTTGCATCCTGCTCCATCCAGTAATTATTTGTCTTATTAAACCCGTAACCCTGAGCCAAAGTGATCAGAATCCTAGTCCAATAAAAGATATTCTGAGTCACATCATCTGGACCTTCCCAGTACCAACACAAGATCAAAATACTTTGAATCAAATCGATTGGTGAGAAACTAACTCTCATATCGTACAAGGTCTTTGCACGATCATACAAGATTTGACTAATCTTATCCACTGAACCCTTTTCATCCAAGAGAAGCGGGTTACTCGAGAACCGCGAGCCACACAACAAGACACAGTGGAGTAAGATCAAACTTGGAGGGTCATCGAGCTTGTTATAATAAGATTTCAAAAATTTTGCTCTATTTAACACTGGCATGAATGGATGCAGATGGAGGAAATATAAATCGATTAATTCATGACAGATATCTTCACTTGGTAAGAACAAGCATCCTTTCAACTCGATGATCTTCATATCGACATCACTTATAGTGGGGACTTTATCGTTACTCTTGATTCTCTTATAATGTCTTGCTGAAGATGACATCACCAGTGAACTTCCCAAGAATAACAATTCATTCTCCGAACTTTGAATTAACTTCTTATAATCCTTTGAGCTCTTCTTCAAATCCACCAGTGACATCGTCTTTTGTAATGATTCAGTCTTATCTGGTTGTGATGCCTTTAATCTTTCCTCCATTATTTCTCTCTTCGTTCTACGTACTCTCTTCGTCGAAGGTAATATACATTCACAATGGAACGAGACACAATTAGAACATGGCATCTTGAATTGAGAGTCACATCTTACTTTCCTATCATGACAAGTAACACACGCTCTAGAAGTTCTTGGTCTCTTGTATTTCACAGTGTATTTCTTCGATGCCAGTTCGGTATTACCATTCGGTACCTCATCATCCAGATAACTACTTGACTGAGGAGAAACACTAACTTCTTCCTCTTCTTTCATCGGGACCTATCTTATGACTCTATCTGATGACTAATGTGGTATACAAATCCTATCAATATAGTAATTACCACTGGTTGTGTTTTTGTAAAAGTGAAATTGAGAGAAAGATTTACAACCGCGGTTATATAAATTGCTCTGATTTGGTGTTGAGATGAGAGATGAGATGGGTGTAGATATAGATGTAGATGTAGAAGATCAGTAGACCTGATAAGATAGAGATATGATATGCTGATATCATATAGTTCTTGTACTAAAGACCTTACCTTGTATCTTTATATCGTTGTATAGCTGTATTTCTGTGTAACTTCTACTTCTATGAGATGTCAGCTACCAGATATATACGATATATAAGATATACGAGACATGGAGAATTGGATATATGAGGTATGAGATACAGAGTAAGATATCAAGCAGAGCCATATCTCCTAATATCATATCTCTACTGTCTATTGCAATCTTTACTATGTTCTTGTATAGTTCTTTTAGATATGAAATATCAGGTATAAATGGTTAGAGTATAGGATACGGTAGAGGATACAGTGTAAGATATAATATAAATTACAACAACAATCATATAAACATAAAGCATTAAATTAAAAAGAACTCCAATTCCAATTTGCAGGTAAATTACCATTATTTATCAAATCAATTTTCTTCTTATTCAAGATTTCAATCTTGATTTGATCATTATCTAGTACAATTTCATTTAATTCATCAAATTCATCATAATCATCACCGGTGTCGTCTAAGACTTTCTTCGGTAACTTGACTTGGAAAATTGATGGATTGTTTTGTCTTAATAGATTTTCATAATTCTCAAAACAATGATAACAAACTTTACTCAAGAATTTATCTGTAATTGCTTGTGGTGTCGGGTTAGTCTTTCTGTTCTTTTGCTGGCTATCGATCAACACGAAATTGGCATCTTTGTCAAGGTAAATATAATGATTTATACAGTTAGTACAGAAAATATCACCACATGAACGACAATGATGTTTCCTTCTAATCTTACCAAAATTAGTGAAAATCTTACCACAATTACTACACCTTAACAGCACGGAATCCAATTTCCAATGATCTCTCGATGGACCTTGTTCGATACTCAGTGATGAATTCGATACTATTGACGATGTATCTGACTGATTACGCTGCCTTGAATCTTTGGACATATTCATTGAATCTAATAATTTCTCAACAAAATTCTGCTGTTGCAAAGGTCCGGACGACGACAATGAAGATTGTTGTGAATTCAACTGTTGTGATCCATTAGGTGACTGTGTAAAATTTAAATTATTAAACTCTTTGTATCTTATTAAATCTCTATTGGTATCACTTATATCCGAATTCAACGATGACTGTGATGAAGTCATATCGCTATAATTATTAGCCAACGTCGGTCTCAACACCAGCGGGATATACAAGGGTCTTTTCAATTTATTTATACTTTGTGGATCCTTATATTTGTCTTCATGATATTCACTATTAGACCTTATTGAAGGCAGTGGCAGTGGTGGTAGAGGCGTTATCAGTGGAGGTGTAACCAGTGCCGGTGTCGCGATCGTTGACGATGTGCTCAATATCGTCGCTGGTCTATACTGATTCAGTTTCTTTATCTCCGAGTCTTCACGTGCCATATCTGGCAAGGGTAAGTCCAAGGCTTCACCTCGTAGCAAAGGTGACGGAGACAAGGGTCTCCTGCCTTCGTATTGACTCATCACATTCTTACTTTCACGTCTCATCGGTTGTAACATGAGTCCATCACTCTCTGTAGAGCCAGGGGGCAGCTCTGATGACACACTAGTTAAATTATTTAATACACTTGTCTCTACCATATCTCCACTCGGTGAACCGACACCTGGTTGTCTTGTTAATGAGGCAAAAGTTGATAAATCGATATTGTCTTGCTCTACGGTGTCATTCACCGTGCCGAGTGATAACTGTTTCAAAGCGTTTCTCAGTAACGTGTCATTTTGTTCCATTTCTTGTTGTTCAATACTCGGTACTTCTTGTTGCTGTTGTGGGAATGATGTATGTAGCGATAATGAAGACTGGAATGACTCCGGAGGCAGTCGTTGCACTTTCCTCTTGGCAAATACAATATCCTGTGTCTCTAGATCACTCATCTGGTAAGCATACGTCTCTTATACGTCTCTTATACTTGATATATATCCTTCTACTCAATACTATTACTCCAGTTCCAGTCATAGTTAAATGAATTTATTTTTGAATAATTTTTTTTGGATTCACACGACCTTTTACCGTTAACAGTTATAGATATCGACATATAAGTTATAGCTGTAGGTGTAGGTGTAGGGGATATAGCGGGTAGAGGATTGTATAGAGGCAGAGGAGATGTATAGGGTGATATAGAAGTAATTTCCAGAGAAAGAAATAGAGAAATATAGAGTTATATAGAGTTATATATAGAGTTATAGAGTTATAGATGAGATAGATGAGATATGGTATAGAGATGAGATATGGTAAAGAGAGTGTAAATACAGAGAGTACGGATCACAGATGGAGTATAAACAAATCGTCTTTAAGTCATAGGATCATAAACTAGTTATCTAAAGCACATAAAGCGGCACCAACACCACTACCATCTTTAGCGATATTAATATGAACTCTTCTTTCACCTTTATTACCAATAGCAGTAAGTGACAAGGCGTCTCTAACCATAGCTCTGAAACCTGGGTAGAATTCCACCAAGGAACCGTCAACACCGATATCGACTTCCTTGTTATGGCCTTCCAATTCACCTGTCATTAACAATAAACCTGCAAATGGAATCAGTGCTAAATACAGGGCTCTCTTAGCGATGGCTCTGGTCAATTGTTGAATGACGATTCTCTCCTCTGGTGTGGTAGGTAATCTCAAAGCGTTCAAGAATGCCATCTCTGTGGCTTTCAATTCAGTGGAGTCATCAACTTCAATATAAGACAAGACTTCACTATCTAATTTCCACAGTTGTCTCAATCTATGAGGCAATCTCTCATAATCTGGGTACTGTTGCAAGATCAATCCTTGTTCGAACAAGTCAACTAAGACATTTCTCAAGATTTCACCTAAGAACATACCACTAACTCTCTTCTCAAACATATGGAAACCCGGGTTAGAAGTTTCCTTGTCGATAGCGACATCGTATTTGGTAGTTGGCAACATCTTTAAATGGTTATCGAATGAACCCCATTCGGTGTTGACAACCATATGAGTCTTACCGGCCAGTTTCAAATCGTCAACGACTTGTTTTGGTAATTTTGGAATATTTTCCAATTTTTCAGCGTAGGCACCATTGGTACCAGTACCAAAGATAGCTCCAATGATGGTCTTACCCTGTTGACCACCAGCGACAGCACCGGCGGAATAGGCTCTACTCAATAAAGTACCCACGGTGTCATTGGCCAATGCAGCAACATAAACTGGAATCTTATCGGCATCGAGATGTTTTTGTAAAAGGGCAACGATATCTTGACCCACGGTGTCCAGGATATTGAAACCTTTAGTCCAACGAATAAGTTTACCCGTGTTCAAGGAAGTTTGGTCCACTGGGAAACTGAATGTGAAACCTAATTGTAATGGTTTACCATTAATTTGATCTTTATGATTATTTGAAATGAACAAGCCAATTTTCTTTGCCAAATAACTGAATAATTCATCCGAAGTGCTAGCTTCCATCAAATCAACAGGGATTGGATTCTTTTCCTGTTTAATGATAAAAGTGTGATCACCTTTCAATTCAACAGAGCAGACTCTGAAATTAGTACCACCTAAATCGGCAGCTAATAAGACACCTCTTTCACGTCCATTTGGTATCGTGGTGACGTAAGTTGGGATCATAGGCAACAGTTTAGGGTCATCGGAACCTGCCAAACCGACTTTGGCATTTGCGATAAACAATTCAACACCTTCATTTAAAGTCGCTTTAGTGACTTCGAATTCTTTAACTATTGAATCGACAGCTTTTTGTAAATCTCTTCCAACAGAAAGTGACATCTTTAAGTTTTATATATATATTTTGTATAGTTTTATAAAGTAGAATAGATATATAAAAGGTGGATAAACTGGGGAAGTTGTTTATTTCTCAATATTTATATCAATTTAATAACATCTGGTGATCGTTGAATGAACACCGTTTGCCAAATTAGGAAGTCTGAAGGTTTAATACCGGACAACAGACACAGACACAGCGGTCGGCTGTATCTGTAGCGATAGCTACAGAGCAGAGACGGGAGAGTGGAGCATATAGAGAGAGTGCCCTATAGTATCGTACAGTCACACAGCAATATAGCATTAACGCTATATGGTTAATGGTAACGCTATACACACCATATAGCACCCCGTGGGGTATTGCATTACATGATCATAAAATGGAAAAATTTTCAACACCACATTTAGTACCCAGTTCGCCCAACGTATCATTTATTGTCATGCCGTGCCCTCTAATCTCATTATCTCCTGTTTATTCAACATTTTTATTGATCTAATAGGCAAAAGTCACGAGATGCATAGCGAATTTACGTTGGCGACTGATAAATTACCTTGGGGTTCCCCCACTCGATAGAATTCATGTTGTGCCCTTATTGCATTACATTGAATTTACCCGAATACGTTACTTACAAAGATGAGCAAATTGATTTCTACATAATTATAAAAATCATAACACCATACTTAACCATTCCCAATTATTACTATTACCATTATTACCATTATTGTTATTACTACCATTATTATTATTATTATTATTATTAGTAAAATTTTCATCATCTGTTGATGGTGTTACATTGTTGTTATTATTATTATTATTATTATTTGTGTTATTATTACTGTTTTCACCATCATTAACTAAATCGTTATATTCTTCGTTATTAAATTGATTTTGCTCATGATTATAAATTTCATTCAGTGGATTAGAATTTAAGTTTAATCCTAACCCATTTTTCAAATCTGTGAATGCAAACAGATCAATATCCATTTCATCATTTAATCCGCCAAATTGAATATCCTCTTCTTCATCTTCTTCATTACCATTGAAATTCAATGGATCTACCGAAGTAGGTGATGGTGTTTGCTTCTTTTGCGACTCGTCAAATCTTATAGGTGTAGGGTTTAAATCATCTCCATCTGTCTTGACACTCTTCTTCACTCCGAGGCCGTTATTGATCTTCTTACCGTTGGAATTACTACCTCTTTGTCTCTTCTTAATGACGTCAGTTTTCAATTTCAATGGCCTTACAGTGCCATGTAATTTCAAGAATAATCCACATGCATTACAAAGTGGTTGACCCTCTGTATTTCTCCTCCAGAGTGGCGTCTTTGTTGTCTTACAATTAGAACACACCACTGCGGAGTTGGAGCCACTTGGATTATTATTCGGTATTTTGTTCTTTAATGAGTTATCAGATGGTGACTCTTTAGCCTTGACAGCTACTGGATTCGGCATCGTGTTCAGTGATGGTTTCTTCACCGGTTTCAGCTTTGTCAGTTTCTTCTTAGGTTTATCAGTCTCCAAATTCTCCATCATGGGGTCCAACGAGTCATCATTTGTCGGTACTTGTTGATACCTCTTTTGTTGTTGATTGAAATTAAATAAATCATTTGGTCCAATAACACTACTCAGTCTATGTAAACCACCTCTTAATGGAATATTAGTTTGTGAAAATTTACGATTATTCTTATTATTACCATAATAATTCTCAAAATATCCTCCATTATCCTTGTCGAACACTGGAGTCAGCAGTAATGAACCCACTGAACCTGCAGGTGGTGAATATATTTCATTGTTATAATTACTGTTCAGTGATGATATCGATCCTAAATGGGTGAATGAACTCGATTGTGGTAATGTCTGATACGGCGTATGCACTCCAGTTATCGTCGTGGCAGATGATGATAAATTGAAATTAACAATGGGACTATCAATTTCATCATTAGTCGTTGCGGTGGAGTTATGATGATATGGTAAATTTTGAATATCTAAATGTAAATCCGTACCGTGTTGATCAAATGAATGTAATGAATTTGGTAAGCTAGCAGGACCGAAATCGAAATTCAGTGGGAATTGATCGTGATCGAAATTATTGAAATTGTTTTCACTTGAATCTTGCTGTTGTTGCTGTTTCTGTCTTAATGACAGTGCAGCTAATGATGCACTTAATTTACTTGTTCTATTAATTGGTTGATGTTGTTGGAACTGATTTAAATTTAAAAAATCATCATTTAAATTCGAACCTTGTGTTGTTGTTGTTAATGGTGAGAATTCCAGTGGTCTCTTCTTATTTATAGAATTATTACGTCTTGGTGATGTAAATGAATTTTGTCCACTTTGATACCCTTCTTGACCAATTTTCTTTATATGAGCTACATAATCGAATTCATCACTTGTTGGATCTGAATTTTTCTTATAATTTATCTTTGATGGCATCGATTTTGTCGATGAAACATCAAAATCTTTAAAATATGGTTTCTTATCCTTTAATGGGTACTGAGGCCATCCTGAGATATTATGATCTTGCATTGGTTGTTGCTGATATTGTTGTTGTTGTTGTTGTTGCTGTTGCTGTTGATATCTCTCATTGGAATCATCTATCGATATACGTGTAGTTATCTTGCTATGACTATTCTTCATCATCTTCTTTGACATTACTCTCCATGTCAAATTCTCCATTCTTGCCTTATATGGTAAAGAAGTCTTCAGCTTGGAGTACATCTTCCATAAACTCTCGGTTGAAGTCTTATCATCTTCAAATAAAGATCCAGGAAATTTGGACTGTTGATGTAATGGGGGCATTATTTTGATATATAAATATATACCTTTGTGATTCAGTTATTATTTATTACACCTTTGACATTAATATTATGAAATTGGATTGATAAATCCTTTAATTAAGTAATCTCTCTTTAATAGAATTGAAATTAATAATATAAATTTAAATAACGAATTGAAAATGTGGAGTTTCCCCTTGATAAGAAATTTAAATTCAAAATGCAATAATATCTAATACCTTTTATAATAGACAATAATAAATAAATAAAACCAAATCAAATCAATTTGATTGAAAATTCAATAATTTAACAAATACAATATATATATATATATCTCTATCTATCTTTTAACAAATACAAATTATTTTGAATTCATTTAAAGAGTTTTGGAAATAAAAAATCAACGCTGAGCTTTTTTTAAATTTTTTTTTCTCTCTTCAGAATTGTTAATTTTGTGTGTAACTTGTATGTAAATCTTTATAGAAAACCGGTTATCACCATGTAGTATATATTAAGTCTATTATTATATCATATACAATTTATACACTCTTTCAATATACACATTTACTATAAAATTTACCGTTATTATTACAACATTTATTCAATAATAGTATTCAATATAATTACCTAATTCGGACTCATAACGGCCAATCGCGCGCTGTGATTGGCTGGATAAGTGAGCGTCCATTTCTATGGGGCTGATTACTGTTTATGGTTACAATTGGCGGAATTTGATATCATTGATTGATTCAAGGTATTTAGGGGTTTATTTACCTAATGGTTGACCAGGTCTTGCTTTCATCCAAGTCCATTTAGCTTCAGCTTCTGCGTCAGCGATGGCTTCAGCATCAGCAATAGCATCTCTTTTACCTAATGGTTGACCAGGTCTAGCCTTCATCCAGGTCCACTTAGCTTCAGCTTCTGCATCAGCTTCAGCTTCTCTCTTACCTAATGGTTGACCAGGTCTTGCTTTCATCCAAGTCCATTTAGCTTCAGCTTCTGCGTCAGCGATGGCTTCAGCATCAGCAATGGCATCTCTCTTACCTAATGGTTGACCAGGTCTTGCTTTCATCCAAGTCCATTTAGCAATGGCATCAGCTTCGGCTTCAGCATCAGCGATAGCATCTCTCTTTCCCAATGGTTGTCCTGGTCTAGCCTTCATCCATGTCCATTTAGCAATGGCATCAGCTTCAGCTTCAGCCTCTGCGATGGCTTCCGCGTCAGCTTCAGCTTCTCTCTTACCTAATGGTTGTCCTGGTCTTGCTTTCATCCAGGTCCATTTAGCTTCAGCTTCTGCATCTGCTTCAGCTTCTCTTTTACCTAATGGTTGACCTGGTCTAGCTTTCATCCAAGTCCACTTAGCGTCAGCGTCAGCATTTGCAACAGCGTCAGCGTCAGCAACAGCATTTGGTTCAGCTACAGGAGCTGCAACTGCTAATGCAGATAATAATGATAATAAAACTAAATTTGAAAATTTCATTTTTGATTTGAATTTAAAAGAAAGTGTGTGTGATACTTTAATGAATGATTATTTGATAATAACGATGATTTGAATTGAATATTGTTTCAATGATGATAATTATTTCAAAAAGTATATAGATATATTCATATATTTATATATATGAATTCTTTGCAACCATTATACTATCAAGTAACCTCAATTTCTTTAAATTTGTTTCATAAATGATAAATACATGATCTCAATTAGTAAATATATCAATCTTCTAAATATATTAGGGCAAATATGGATTTAGTACTGCAAGGAGTAATAGTTTGAAACTTGTACCAACTAAATAATAATCTTTGAATAATCATCTTGGGTGATAATATTGGTTAAAACATCGTGATGGATATTATGTGCATTATTCGATGACCATGATGGGTAATTGATGTATTTTTTTTCAATATTATCATTTTGTAATAGTATATGGTAGAGATGAATTATCAACAAGATAATATGGTAACCTCAAAAACTTTATCCAATTGATACGATAAATCATGCCTTTACTCTATTCATTGTCATGACTTTGTTTCAAAGATTTTCCATAAATTAAATATATCAACTAAAACCTTTGTCTCCTCAATTTGGAAATTTTTAAAATATTTAATATATATGAAAATGTGATTTATACAGTATTATTATGACAGTGCCGTGTGGAGTGTTGAAATAAAGCCGAGAAATGATGTTGTACATGCCAAGGATATATAATTTGATGTTTTAAATAATTAAGCTAGATTATGAATTGAAAGGTTAAATTTTTGAAATTAATTTGATCAATATTGTTATTACATTGATTTTGTAAATCTTGTATTGTTTAATAATAGCGGTATCGAGTAGACTTATCGGATAGAATCATGGATATTACCATCAACAATACCAATTATTATTAATTAATCTTGTTCAATATGATTTTAGATCAATACAATTAGATCAATTTTAGAAATTCATTGTTTTATCTTGTGAATAGTAACTTATTCGAATAACATCGCTATGGAGTAGTAACTTAATATTATCGAGGAGTCACACGATAGCACTGTTTGACAGTCATATCTAGTACAACCAATATCGATTATTACTTAATCAAGCAAAACGATTTCGAATGATGTGATCTTCCTAATATGATGAATCTATTATGTGATATTGACAACGTCAATTGAATGAAACATCTCTAAGATAACTTTAAGTGATTTTATCTTGAATCTATTCGAGACTATCCCTATCCCCTTGTGATATAGCTACTCCTAACTCCTAGCAAGCCATGGATATGGATATCTGATGATCGCTACTCCTAGCTATCGCTAGTCATAGCTAATCGTAGCTATATCACATAATAGGCAACGGTCTATTCTTAAAGACAAGTTTCCTATCTATAACCTTAACAACCTCCACATCCCCTGACTCAACCACAGGGAACTGCAATAACGCCAATGGGGGATCCATAGTCTCCAAATTGCCCAACAACCTCTGCGACGTGCCAATGAACAACACCAGCTTCGTTCCGTCGAATTGCAATGACCCGAATTTGATCAGTTTGTTAATGGTGTCAAGATCGATTACCTCGTGTGATGACGATATCGTTGAGGGTAAATTCAACGTGCCCTGGATTTCTAAGAGTGCTAGTCCGTCCGGTGTCGAGATGAATTGCGTACTGTCCGACTTGCCAGCACTGAGTCTGCCTTCCACTGCGGTGTAGTCGATGTCTACTGATGGCATCCTTTGTTTTATTACGCGTTGTTAATTTTAAATGATAATTTTTCTAGCAATTTATCCTTTATACGATATTGATATTGATATTGAGATATTGTCAATACAGAGATATCGGATATAGAGATGACTTCATGGATACCTTTTTACAGATCTAACGACACAACAACTAAAGATGTGATTAGAAATTTTGAGAAAGATTTGAATAAATTATCAAACAGTATAAATGAATTAAATTTGAAAATTACATTAACATCCAAGAGATTGAACAAAGTCAAGAGACAATTCATCGTTTATAGCATTATAGCATTCCTTTCATACCTGTTATATCTTGGCTTGATTGTGAGATTCAAGAATTGTTCCACGTTGGATATCATTTACCTCACAGTGATACCATGTTTGATCAGTATTATAAGTAAATTAATCACATTCATATACGGTAAGAAAGTGAGTTATTATGAAAAGAAAATTGAATCATTACAGAGCAAGCATCAATCGAAAATTGATGAATTAAAAGATGTGACCAATTTTAATAAGACAAGAGACTTATTGAAGAAATACTCAGATGATGAGATAAATTCATTACAACAACAAGAAGAATTTTTCCAAAAATTGGAAATACCACAATTACCACCGCTGCCACCTACGAGGGAACCTGGTCTTTTAGATAGAGTGTTGAATTTAATTATCGGGGAGGATGAGTATGTGGCTAACAAGAGGTACGCTTTAATTTGTGAAAAATGTCTTGTGCATAACGGGTTAGCACCTCCTGGTATGTTAGCTAAGGATGTTAAATATATTTGCTCCAATTGTGGGACATTGAATGGGAAGGATAACGATATCGATAAAGAAGATGTCGTTGAAGATAAAGAAGATAAAGGAGAGGAAGATAAGAAAGATAAGAAAGATAAGAAAGACTAATATATAATTATAAATTATATAGAATTCAATAGCATTATGGTAATGAGTTTATTAAGTAATTGATATTGATAATGGTATGGGTATCCTCTTTGAATATCTAATACTGAGATCAGGATCAGAGGGTATTATACCAGTATCACCCATTGACTTTGTCAAATTATGGACCGGCTACTCATTGGGGATCCTAGTGACTATTGAAGATATGGATAAAGATATTGTAGATCACTTGGACCATAAGGAGAATAAATGTATGAAAGATGTAGATCATAAAGAGAACGAAGCACATAACGGGTAATTACCCCATATAGATCATGTAGATCATTTGCATCATGGGTCTCATAAAGATGATCAGATCAAGAGGACAGATCAATCAGATAATAAGAAGATCAAGATCAAGATCATTTAAATCACTCAAATGATCATCTCATTAAAGACTATATAATTCACATAGCTAATTCAAATATAAAAAGCTCTTTAAAGACCGAAGAGAAGAGGTCATAAAGACATAAAGGTAATTCAGATTATAAAGATCATTCAGATCATAGATACGACAATCAATTAAACTATACAAGATTATGAAGATAATTCGACAATAGCATTAACCATATCACCATCATGAGCTCTTAAAGCTTTAACGGCTTTACCTCTTGAGACATTAGCTTGTTCCATGATCAATTCGATATCTGCCGAGTCCAAACCGGATTCGTCCACATCTCCCTCTTCTTCTTCTTCTTCGATACCTTGCTCTTTCAAACTGGCAGAGGCCATCAAGTCAGCGGTGATTGAAGCTGGATCCTTTGGTGCAGATTCTTCATTGGCATTGATAGCCAGAGCAGCTTCCTGGGCAGCTTGTGCTTCAGCGTAACGCTTGTTCATGTCCTCGACTTGACACTCACCGAATACTACGTAGGAGCCACCTGCAGATTTGTAAACTTCTGGCTTGTCAATGGCGTAAATGATGTTACCTTTTTGTTTGAAAGTTACTCTTGAAATACCTTTGATCTCTTTTAAACCTAACTTCAGCATCTGTTGCTTGGCTTTCTTTTCCATCTTGGATAAGATGGTGACTGATGAACCTTCTTGAATTTCTTCTACTGACATTGTTGTGTGTTGTTGTACTATATTGATACGATATACTACTACTGATTTTACTGATGAATTCAAATTGTGAGAATTTTTCATTCAACGAAGTGTGAGTTACCCGGATATAGCACACTGTGTAGTGTTTTATACTATACTATATACTATATACACAGAGAGAGAGAGAGAGAGAGAGAGAGTATATAGAGAGAGAGTATATAGAGTAGAGTACAGTATCTATAGACTCTATAGAGTATAGATATAGATATAGTATACTGTACTGTAATGTATAAGTGTACTACACTGTATACTGTACCGTGTAAGAAGATACAGTAGATCCTACTAAATGAGGTATAGAGTCTATATGACCTATAGTATACTGTATAGTATCATATAGTATCATATAGTATCATATAGTATCACTGTATACTGTACTGTATAAGAAGTATCAGAGTGAGCGTAGCAGAAGTGTATTGCACTAGTCTTGTATAAGCGTATAAGTATAATTGTATAAGTGAGTGTAAGGGTAGAGCAACAGAAGAGAAAGAGAAAGAGTAAGTGAATACAGACTGTAAGAGAATTACACTACTGTATACACTACAGTATACACTACAGTATAGAGTAGTACACACTACAAGAGTATGTAGAGGCCTCCCAGCCAATCAGAGGTGGAGGAATGGAGTGACATCGGCCCAGGGTCGTGTCCCGCGCTACAGACTCTTGTGTGTTATAAAAACAAAACTTGTGACTGGCTGGAATCTGCAATTTCCAATTCACCAGTTTTTGTATTTTATTTTTATTTTATCAAGTTTGTCAATTATTTGGTTATTAAGTAATTAATTTAGTTATAATATTTATAATGTTTAGAGTATGTATTATATGGGTGTTGCCCTTAGGTTACGCATGAAGTGATATTGACTTATGGCTAATGGCGATAGCCATTAGGGTTACCCTTAGGGTTACCCTTAGGGTATGGGAATATGGATATCAATATCGCTTTTCATCATTATCAAGATATCATACTAATACACACTCTTAGAGATCATTTTCTACAACAAAAAATGAAGTTTCACCATTATGGAAAAGATTCATAATTGGAAGTGTTACAGCAACGGGATTAACCTCTTCATATATCTTGTATAAAGATACACAATCACTGTCAGCAATGACCGCTGCTGAGCATGGATTGCATCCACCGGAATTCGGTTGGGAACATAACGGGATGTTGGAGACTTTTAATCACGCTTCCATTAGAAGAGGTTTCCAAGTCTATAGAGAAGTTTGTGCCGCGTGTCACTCATTAGATAGAGTCGCTTGGAGAACTCTTATTGGTGTCTCACATACCAACCCAGAGGTGAAAGCCATGTGTGAAGAATTCGAATACGACGACGAACCTGATGACCAAGGTAATCCAAGAAAGAGACCAGGTAAATTGGCTGATTATATCCCAGGTCCTTATGCCAATGAACAAGCCGCTAGAGCTGCGAATCAAGGTGCCTTACCTCCAGATCTTTCATTAATCGTCAAGGCAAGACACGGAGCTTGTGATTATATCTTTTCTCTTTTAACCGGTTACCCAGATGAACCTCCTGCTGGTGTAGTATTACCTGCCGGTGGTAATTATAATCCTTATTTCCCAGGTGGATCCATTGCTATGGGTAGAGTCTTATTCGATGGTTTAGTCGAATACGAAGATGGTACCGAGGCAACCACCTCACAAATGGCCAAAGATGTTGTGACGTTCTTAAATTGGGCTGCTGAACCTGAACACGATGAAAGAAAGAGAAAAGGTTTAAAAGCTATCATCGTTGTTTCTTCATTATATTTACTCTCAGTTTGGGTTAAAAAATTCAAATGGGCCCCAATTAAACATAGAAAGATAACTTTCCAACAACCAAAAAAATGAATTTAAATAGAGAATTTAATTGCAAATATTTGAATATAGAGTAAAATGTTTATTGTATTATAACTATTTAGATCTTTGTGACCCTGTTTATCGAGAATCGATTTGTATCCAATCCAGGTATTGCACATGACATCTTCGATGAAGTGGAACAATACGTTTCCGGTGGCACATTAATCCCCCATTGACTTGAAAAGAAATTCGACCAGTGTGACAGTGCCATTCTCAGATCATGGGTCTCCAAGATTTGTCTATGTCTAGTTTCCACACCTATTGCCCATGGAGACAAAAACATCTGAACACTCTCTCCAGCGTCAGCGGAACAACTCACTGCAAACTCTATCGAAATCGACGGCGACACACTGTAAGTAGTCGACAACGTAATGAATTGTAATACACCATCCGATAACCCAACGGTACCTGAAACACCGGTATTAAATCCAAAATTTATACTCTTACTTATGGAGCCACCACTACCGAACCGAGCGTCAAGACATGAACTAATAGGTAATTTAGGACTAAGCAAGAACGGTGATGACACGGTGCCTTGGATCTCGTATCGAGACATCGTATGGATATCTGAGGTTCGCATCGGTGCTGTGACGTATGTGTAATTACTTGTATGGGAGTCCATGACAATGATCGGATACGGTAATTGATGGAACGAATGCATCTCGTATGTCGACTCATTCACAATGATGACACTCTGTGATGATACATTGTAAAGGTGTCCCTGGATGGAGAAATCATTGAGTTTATACGTGGTATTCAGTACAGGAACCCCCAATACCGGAACCACCAAAATCAAACACAACACACTGATTAACTTCTGAAACATCTTGACTAATGATATGTCAGTCGTTGGAACAGTGATGGCTTGCCACACAGGGTCTTTTATAACGATCCAAATTGACATTCCATGGTATGCTTACAGATCACAGATGATGTCATTGCATATTGACCATACTATGCCTACATGATACACTTTTATTTATTTACTATGCCTTTGCTTATAGATACCTTGTATAATTAGTATATCTGTATAGCTTATAGCTTATAGTACATCTATATAGATACTAGATAACTCACTCTCTCGATATAGCTGTCGCTATATCTCGTCATATCGTGTTACTGGTTCCTGATTAATTCTGACAAAAAAGATCGTCGCGGTTAAAATTAGAAGCAACAATATTTTACCTTCAATTAGGAATTAATTTCTAAATAAACAACACGTCTTATATATAAAAGTATTTGAAATCAAGATGTCATCTGCGGAGGTGTTAAGGGTCTTGCAGGATCCCGTGTTGTTTCATGAACAACACGAGTCAATAAGATTAAATCTCTTGGAGTTATTAGAATTAAAAGATTCAGAGATAAATAATCTGAACAATCAATTAATCACGTCAAAGAATGCAAATAAGGCGTTCCAAAAAGCTTTGAACGAGATAGGTACCGTCGTCATTAGTGTCGCTATGGGGGATTTATCAAAGAAAGTACAAATTCATGAAGTCGAAAGTGACCCAGAGATTTTAAAAGTTAAAATCACTATAAATACCATGATGGATCAGTTACAAACTTTTGCCAACGAAGTCACCAAAGTCGCCACAGAGGTGGCGCATGGTGAGTTGGGTGGACAGCTGAAAAACGACGGCACCGTGGGGATTTGGAGATCTTTGACTGATAATCTTAATATAATGGCTTTGAATTTAACTAATCAAGTGAGAGAAATCGCTGATGTCACAAGAGCCGTAGCATCGGGTGATTTGTCAAGAAAGATCAACATTCACGCTCAAGGTGAGATCTTGGAGTTGCAAAAGACGATTAACACCATGGTGGACCAGTTAAGAATGTTCGCTTTTGAAGTCACTAGAGTTTCAAGAGAGGTTGGTGTTTTGGGGCTCTTAGGTGGCCAAGCAAAGATTAACGGTGTCGAGGGGATATGGAAGGAATTGACCGATAATGTCAATGCGATGGCTGCTAATTTGACTCAACAAGTACGTAATATAGCTAATGTCACTACAGCGGTACTGCGAGGTGATATGTCTAAGAAAGTCACTGCCGATTGTAAAGGTGAAATTCTTGATTTGAAATTAACTATTAATCAAATGGTGGATAGATTACAGACTTTCGCCGAAGAAGTTACTCAAGTGGCTAGAGAAACCGGTGTCTTTGGTAGATTAGGTGGTGAAGCTATTGTGCAAGATGTGGAAGGTGCTTGGAAGGAAGTCACTGAAAATGTCAACCTTATGGCTGCCAATTTAACTAATCAAGTGCGTTCTATCGCCACTGTCACCACTGCTGTTGCTCATGGTGATTTATCCCAAAAGATTGACGTCGATGCTCAAGGTGAGATTTTACAATTGAAAAATACTATAAATAAGATGGTGGACTCCTTGCAAGTGTTTGCAGAGGAAGTCACCAAGGTCGCTAGAGAAACTGGTGTCGAGGGTAAATTAGGTGTCCAGGCCAATGTGAAGGACGTTGATGGTGCATGGAAGGCTGTGACTGAAAATGTAAACACTATGGCTACTAATTTGACATCACAAGTGAGAGCATTTGCCCAAATCACTGCTGCCGCCACGGATGGTGATTTCACTAGATTCATCACTGTGGAAGCCAGTGGTGAAATGGATGCTTTGAAGACCAAGATTAACCAAATGGTGTTGAATTTAAGAGAATCAATTCAAAGAAATACACTGCTGAGAGAAGCTGCCGAGTTGGCAAATAGTGCCAAATCTGAATTCTTAGCTAATATGTCCCATGAGATTAGAACTCCCATGAACGGTATCATCGGTATGACCCAGTTGACTTTAGACACAGAATTAACCCAGTACCAACGTGAAATGTTAAGTATTGTTCACAACTTGGCTAACTCGTTATTAACCATTATCGATGATATCTTAGATATCTCCAAGATTGAAGCTAACAGAATGACAGTGGAACAAATCGATTTCAGTTTAAGAGGTACTTTGTTCGGTGCATTGAAGACTTTAGCAGTTAAGGCTATTGAAAAGCAATTGGATTTGGTGTATCAGGCAGATAACTCTTTCCCTGATAATTTAATCGGTGATTCGTTCAGATTGAGACAAGTTATTTTGAATTTGGCAGGTAACGCTATCAAGTTCACGACTAATGGTAAAGTCACAGTGAGTGTTAAGAAATCTAATAAGACTTGTGCAAATAAGAATAAATTATTATTGGAATTTTGTGTTAGTGATACAGGTATCGGTATCGAGAAGGATAAATTAGGTTTAATCTTTGACACTTTCTGTCAAGCTGATGGATCCACTACAAGGAAATTCGGTGGTACAGGGTTAGGTTTATCCATCTCTAAGCAATTGATTCAATTAATGGGTGGTGAAATTTGGGTGTTGTCTAATTACGGAGAAGGTTCACAATTTTATTTCACGATTCTGGTTAGTCCAGCAAAGATCGAGTTATCGAGACAGTTAGAAGTCTTGTTACCTTTCAAAGATCATTACGTTTTGTTTATCAGTACAGAACACGACGATCAAAGTGCCGCTGTCATTAAGCAAAATATCGCTAATTTACAATTACAACCTACTGTTGTGAGAACTATCGATGAGGCACAATTTGTCGAGCCTGTCAAGTACGATATCATCATCGTGGACTCCTTAGAGACCGCAAAGCAATTGAGAACTTTATCTGAGATCAAATATATCCCATTAGTGTTATTACACCCTTCGATTCCTGGTTTGAACATGAGGCTTTGTCTCGATTTGGGTGTCACCTCATACGGTAACACTCCATGTTCTATCACTGACTTGGCATCGATTTTGAAACCGGCATTGGAATCTAGAGCAGCACCTACTAACGCAGATGGTTCTATATCGTATAAGATCTTATTAGCTGAGGATAACTTGGTTAATCAGAAATTAGCTGTGAGAATCTTGGAGAAACATGGTCATTCGATCAAAGTTGTTGAAAACGGGTTTGAAGCTTTTGAACTGGTACAAAATGAGAAATTTGATGTCATATTAATGGATGTACAAATGCCAGTGATGGGAGGTTTTGAAGCCACAGGAAAGATCAGAGAATATGAGAAGAAAATCAATCCAGTGGATTCATTATCCTTCAGAACTCCAATTATCGCCTTAACGGCACATGCTATGTTGGGTGATAGAGAAAGATGTATGAGAGCACAAATGGACGAGTATTTGTCCAAACCGTTGAAACCAAATCTTTTAGTACAGACAATTGCCAAATGTATCCATAATGTCAATCAATTGAAAGAGTTGAGTAAGAATCAACAGCGTAATAATAAACGTGGATCAAATTTTGTCAAGATTGAAAGTCAAAGTATCAAACAAAAGCAAATTGAAGATTCACCACTGGACACACATTTGACCTCAGACCAACTTCAACAGCAGAAACAGCAACAGCAGCCTCAACAACAATTGACTCCACCACGCCAGGCACAAACTATCAGTGGTAATATCACAGATATCCATGGTGAAGATTTCGGTAGATGTTCCACGAACCAGCTGGGATTAACGAGAAAGACCAACTCGGAGGAGTCATTGAAAACGGCAAAGAGACCCTTGATGTCCCTAAGCCATAGAAGTGCCACAGATAGTCTCATTTCCACGTTGAGTGAAATCGAGACCAAACTGAGGGCTAGCCCTACAAAGAGAAAATTCGGTGATGACTAGATCACCTTTTTATAATTATATATATATATATCTATATCTTTTGGACTTTTTATTAATTTTCTTTTCTTATAGCTTATTGGGTTTTATTATATATTATTAGGAATAATCTTGCATTACGACTAATTATCTTTGTAGTCTGATATCATAGTTCTGATCTAAATGAGAAAAATAATTTGCGTGAAAAATTGCAATCGAAATTTGTATGTGATGAGGAAAGTACAAGGTTATAGAGTACTGATGATTGGGATACGATTACTCTCCACTACGAGACGGTTATGCCAGCGGAAGTTCAAGATAGATCCTAATTATAAATTGAAATGTGGATTAGAGATTCATGCTCAATTAAGTACGAATTTTAAATTATTTTCACTTTCATCTTCATCAATTACATTAAATGATCTGCCTAATACCAAGATATCTTATTTTGATGTCTCATTACCGGGGACACAACCGAAATTGAACCCGGAGGTGATATTGTACACTTTGAAATTACTGATTGCTTTACAAGCTGATATTAACGATGAGTCGACTTTTGATCGTAAACATTATTTCTATGGGGATCAACCATTGGGGTACCAGATAACACAGCATTATAATCCGATACTGAAGAAAGGGACAATGACATTACGAAAGAAGTATGATGATATTGACGAAGCGGAAAAGGTGATACGGTTTGAACAATTGCAAATTGAGCAGGATACAGGTAGATCTATTTATAAGAATAAAGGTATCACCGAGATTGACCTTAACAGAGCTAATATGCCCTTGGTGGAGATAGTGACGAAACCTGATTTTGAGAACTTGAAGCAGATCAAATCGTTTATCAAGAAATTCCAATTATTAATGAAGAATTTACAAATATGTACAGCGGATTTAGAAACTGGTGCTATGAGAATTGACGTCAATGTCAGCGTCAACGATGAGCAACGAGTAGAGTTGAAGAATTTGCCCAACACTTCATCGATCATCAACGCTGTCAAATTCGAATATCAGAGGCAAATCCAGTGTTTACAAGATGGTACACCATTGGTGAAAGAGACAAGAGGTTGGGACGGTGAAGAGACGAAGCCATTGAGAAGTAAAGAAGACTCTACAGATTACAGATACATGCCCGATCCGGAGTTGCCACCAGTGAGTCTCGATCTTGAGGATATGGTAGCGAAGATCTCTAATTCAATGGGAGAATTGCCAGATGCCATCTTACTGAAATTGATGTCACTGCCTTATCATTGTAAATTACGTGACGCTATGATCTTATTACAAAATGACCCATTGATGCTGTATTATATGGAATTAGTCGAGCAACTTTCTCAGCATGGTGTCGATACCAAATTGGCCATCAACTGGTGTTGTCACGAGTTACAAGGCTCTCTCACCAAGTTGAATATGGTTTTCGAATCTGATCTGGTACCACCAGTGCCAACGCTTTCGGAATTGATCAAATTAGTTAATATTGATAAGCAAATCTCGAACAATAATGCCAAATTGTTATTATTACACCTAATGACAAATCCACAAGACTTGTCCACACCTTTAATAACATTAATTGAGAAATTTGATCTTAAAATGGCACCCGTGGATCAACTGGAGATTGATTCTATCATTATCAAAGTCATCGAGCTGAATGAACAGATCATTGAACAGATAAAGAAAGGTGGGAATGATAATAAGATTAATTTCTTACTTGGACAATGTATGAAATTATCAGGTGGTAAGATTGATAATAAATTATTATTATCAAATTTAAAATTGCAAATATTTAAATGATGTATATATATAAAAGTAGATTTTAAACAAAATTTTTGTAAAATTCGATAAATATAGCAGGATTAGGATCCATACCTCTTGTATAGATGAACGTAGAAGCTAATTTGGTCGCAAAGATCAGTTTAAGATAAGATTCTGGTACTCTTTCCATAATCTTTTCATAACCAACATATTGTAATAATAATTTAGGTAATGCAGATAATAAAACTTTTCTTTGGAATGTGGCATCCCCCCATAATTCTTTTGAAGATGCTAATTCATCACCTAATTTATTAATGGCAACAGATAACTCATTTGATAACACGGCTAATGGTTTGCCAGTAGATTCACGTAATTTCCATAACAGATCAAATTCGTATTGTGCATTACGGATAATGATTTGTTGAACTTCTTTGACATAGTTTTTATAAAAATCAGGTCTTGAGCCATTTGATTGTAAACACATATTAGCAAAGAATTCTTCATCGTTAAATGATAATGACAGTAAAACTTCCAACGAAGACGACGTGACACCACCTTTATTAGCAGATGCATCTTTAATGATAATACAACCAGCTTTCTCTAAGATCAATTTAGCTGATTGTGTAATGAACAAATTAGCACCTTCGACAATGTATGGTATGATACATTTACCAGTCTTATCATCGATGAAACATGACACGTTATTTGTGTCAATGGCATTAGGTCTACCACCGCATGGTACAAATAATTTAATCTTATCACCAAAGAAATGTTTGATATTAAGATGAAAATTATTTCTGAAGACAACACCATTAGATACAATTTCTCCATTAGGTAATTGGAAATCGGTATCATCCACGAGGACAACATAACCACTTGATGATAATTTAGACTTATCGAAATGACTAATCATCTTTCTCTCCTTAGCTAATCTGATCAATTCTTCTTTATCGATCCCTTTTTCATCGACAATAACACCTGATCCATCAACGATAGCGAAATAATTTTCACCACCTGAGAGTAAGATTTCATTCGAACCTAAATCACCATCTGGCCCACCGGTTTGAAACTTGGAGATATCTTCATGTTTTAAACCTAATTTTTCATAAATTTTTTCCACATATGCTCTCACTGATAATGAAGTCATACCGTATTCATCATGAGGAATACCACCTAATTGCTTACCGGTGAAAAATGATTTCCACCATGGAGCGCCTCTCTTACGAGCATGAATGGTGGCCCAATCGACATAACCTGCGGTGTTTTCATCTGGTCCCATGAATAAGATTTCAGGTTTTTGATATAAATCCACAATTGGATCTTTGATTCCAGGTAAGCTAGAAGGTAATAATAAATCAATTAAGGAATCGATATATTTGACAAATGAATCCTTTGGATGATCTTGAGCAAAACCTGGATCTAATAAGATAACACCTTTGGATCCACCTTCAGGGATATCCTTATTCTTACGTTGTTGAGTCGAGGCCAAGTTATAATTCTCATCAAATAAATTTCTCATATTATTACCATATGCATCCAAAGATCTAGACTTGACAATTCTAATACCACCTCTAGCGACATCCCTGAATCTGATATGGAACCCTCTAAAATCTGATCCAACCACAAAGAACATACCGAATGGAGTCTCAGGGTACTCGGTAGTAGGCAAAAAACTTGGATCTAATCTGAATGAGATAGCGACTTTGGTTGGAGTGTAAAAATTCGTTTTCAAAACTGATTTGTTGAAGCTGTATAATGCATTTAAGACCAATGCATGATGTTCATTGGAGCTGCAATGATGGTTTAACAAATTTTGGAAATCGGCATCGTTTTCAATAGGTGGGATCTGAGATAATCTTTGATAAGACAATGTCTTTTCCAAAGATGAACTCATATAATGAACATCGGCGAATTGACGATATAATTGTTGAATAACCCCCTTTTGAGCGTTAAATATTTCCAAGATATAACTTTGGGTAAAAGTTTCTGATCTTAATCTTTCTCTCAATGTACCTAACACTTCGGCATGAGCAATGAATTTTTCAGGATCTAATAACAGCAATAATGAATTATATTCTGGGCCTAATCTGTTCAAGAAATGAGTGACAAAGACAACACCACAATGAGCATAGATACATTCTTGCAAGGACAAAGCACCTTTTTCGAATTGATCTCTAAACAAGTTATTTGGAATAGAGTATAACAATGAAGCTTCCTTGATCACTTGATAAATGGATAAATCAGAAGCAGCAGATGCCGCGGAGATGTACATTGAAATGATAGTGATACCATTACTGAAATTTTCAACATATTTATGACTAATTGATAATTTATAGAAATCACATAAAGAAGTCAAAGCAGAGTTATAATGTGGTGAAGAATTCTTGTGGAATCCAATAATGACTCTGCTTTCACCGGTGCTAGCCACTGAGAAATGCTTAATGATTGGTCCAGTAGATTTGACAGCTTCATTAATCACTTCTGAGTAGAGTTTCTTTGTATGATCCGAGGCCATTTTCAAAAAGATGGTATCACCAATTTGATCGATATCGGTAGTTTCACCCGGTTCAGCATTGTTAAAGGAATTTTGATACACGAAATGACATTTGATAGTATCACCAAAGGTATCCAGAGGAGCGATATAAGATTCGACTCTATAACTTAAATCACTTTGATCTAAATACTTATCATCGATTCTCTGTTCATAAGAATCACCAATCTTGGAAGATTCGAAATATACAGCGTGATCGACATTTTCTCTCATATGATGTAATGAGGTAGTAGATGAGCCTCTTGAGAAGGCATCTAATTTAGCAGAATACAATGCGTGAATATGCGATACGATACCATCTACTGATTACTTAGCGAAATAACCATCTTCGATCCCTAATGATTCATAAAACCATTTAGTTTCTTGTTCGATAAGATTTTCTGGAATGAAACCGGCATGATCGATACGATCCATAACTGAATCCATTTGTTGCTTTTTGTTTGCAAATGGGATTGATTTATAACCTGTGGTAATTAAATCATCACCATTGATATTTTCAAATGAACCAGAACTGAAATTGTTATTCAACGTAAGGGTTGCCATTTCACTACTAAGCATTTTGAATTGATTGTTAATTTGAATTGATTAGTTTGAATTAATTAAATTTAACAAAAAGGATTAAAGGGGTTTGTGATTTTTTGTATATATTTGACCAAATGGTACAAGAATTGATGAGAAGAGTATAAGTAATAATACTCAAAGGTTCATTGGATTATATAAATATAAATGGATATCTATAAATATAATTATGATTAGTTTTATTAAAGAGAAGGAGGGAAGAAGAGAAGTAAGTAGCAAGGGAGTGAGATTGTAAAATTAACCAGAAACCAAGGGGCATCTCAGTTGATTTAAATAACAAAAAATTTCTTCGTTTATTGAGAAGAACAAAAGACAAAGTAAGCGACAACATATGAGAGTGAGAGTACGAATGAGAGTGATATCGGTTATAGATAATGTGGATCTAGAATGAGTCAATGCCATACCACAAGGGCATTTTACACGATATCATCTATTAATATCCATAACTAAATTGTTATTGGCACATAGATGGAGGGTCTAGATGTATGGGATCTTGCCGCTACACAGTTTCCAATGCGGTAAAACTCGATATGACTAAGAGTATATAGAGAGTAGATAGACAGAATAGGATCAGTTAATGTAGACCATAACGGTTATAGCGACCCGAGATGAGTCAATCAAATGGCAATGGCAAAGGGCATTGTAATCTTAATTCAAATTAAATTAATTAGATGACTCGGGTACCTCTATGGGATATATGACAGTCAGAGTGGTATAAGAAAGAGGAGACACAGAGTTGATGGCATTACAGTGTGTGTGGATACTATATAGAATCATCTACTATGATCATTAACTAACTCCCCTCTCTCTCTTTACTGGCAATGCCCTTCATCACACACATCACACACATCAAACATGTCTAATACAAATTAAAATGACTTCGATTTTGTTCTCTCTCTTATGACCAAAAAGACAACTTAAGCGATACCCGCCAATAACCTCGATGTGGGAGACACCATGGGGCTGGATGAATGGATCTATATCTGGGCATACTTCTGAAGTGTCTGTAGCATTCTGTGGCTCTCTCTGCCTTAGTGTGGTTGTCATTTACTCGGGTTTAAGATACAGAGTTTGACACCATAGGATATACTTTTATACATTAAATACGTTATATACTATCCTACATGATAGCTATCTAATCAGATACTGCGATATTTCTTATAATGATCTCTATCTCAGGATGATCTCTCTCATAACGATCTACATCTCACCATAATATCTCTTTGTATAGTCACTCCCACTGATATCACCAAAAGAGAGAAAAAAAATAAGACAAGGGAAGAGATAACAAAGCAAGATTCTTGTTATAATTATAATCCATCGATCACAACTTAATACACGATAGGTATATAGCCTTGGATCCACTTTAAGATAGTGAACACTTATTCCCAATGGCACCTCCATGGATGCCTCAAAATATACAAAAGAGATTACTTCGATATGTGCTACAACAATTATCCTTATTCTCAGAGATCGATTTACTAAACTTGGATGTATCACTAGGTACAAATTCAAAAATTGTACTACGAGAAGTACAATTAGATTCAGAGAAGATATGTATCCCCGGTGTGTTTCTTCGTGATGGTAAAGTAAATAATTTAGAATTATTACTCACAGTGGCAGGTGGCGTTCAAATAGAAGCTAGAGGTGTAGAGATGATCTTAGCTCCTTCTACCAATACCGCCACAACTAGAAAGGGGAAATTCTCATTGGCACAGAGCACGGCGGATTTGGCCAATAGTATAATGATGGATAAATACGATGACGATGTCATTGACGATGAAGATGAAGATGATGATAAAGCAGATTCTAGTTCAGATTTATCTTCACTGGTTAAACCTAATGATGATACAAACCCTTCCCGTTTAAATGCAGTGATGACCAGAGCTGCTGAATTGGCATTGGCTAGATTGAAAGTGGAATTGTTCGATATTAATATCACTGTGATAGCTGATCTGGTCACTGTGGCGATACATATTGATCATGTATCTTTCAATAGCGCAGATGGGATAAGAAGCATTAAATTTGAAAATATGGAATTGACTTTGGTTACTCCTAAACTGTCCCCTGGTGATGGTGAACACCTGGAAGCCACGGCAGACGAATCCATGGAGTCAGAGGAGTCGGAAGATGATGATAATGATCCATATGATGATGATAATGACGATATGATGTCATCATCGTTCTTAGGTGATAGAAAGGAATCACTTATGGATTCAATGGTTTTCTCTCATGAGGAGGCAAGTTCATTATACATGAGTGCCACATCAAATCTCCTGAAATCTTCATTTGATAAACAGAAAACAGATGCACCGACAAGGTTATTACATCTGAATGAAGGTGAAATCACATTTCAAGGTTTCCAAGACATTGAGGATTCCAATATATCTATAGACGAAGTCAATATCGCTGCGACACCATGGCCTATGGCATTGTCTGGATTATTGCATACTGTGAAGAGATTACTGAGGTTGGATAATTTACAAAGACAAAAAAATAAGAATGGATTGTCAAAGCCACCGATAAGGATAGATATTGAAACTCCTAATGATGCGGACTCTGTCAATAGTGAAGATGATGAATCAGATGATCTGTCAATGTTGTTTGACAATGTTTCTATAAATAAGATCTCTTTAGATTTCAATTCACTGTTATCGCAAAATGGTGTTTTCAGTACAGATGACTCTTTGAGATTAATTTTACAAAATGTTAAAGTAGCACAAGAGTCTAATGATCAGTATCGTGGTTATATAGACCTTCTACAATTATCACATAAGGATGAAGTTATCTTACAATTGAATCAATCACTAGGTATAGATGAACTGGATATCATTTTCAAATATGATAAATTCAAAGACGGTAAGAGTGATATGAGAATAGCAATATCTAAGCCAATACATATAGATCTTGATTATCAATCAGTGGCGAAAGTATTGAAATTTGTCAAACATCTTGAACCGTTATTTGATTATTTAGAATCTCAATCATCTTCTTCATCATTACCGACAGCAACCACACAACCTAGATCATTGAGAAATCAATTAGATGCGATGAGGTATAACATTCATCAATATGATAATAAAGTATCCACGCTGGACGCGGATCCAATTGTCAAATTCCAATTCTTAACCGAATCTATTGAATTAAATTTACAAATGACATCAGGTTTATCCCTAAAGACAGTAATACTTCCAGTGGAATTCAATAACGTTCAAAATGCACTCAACATCGAAGAGGTACTGTTACATTTAAGTATCGGTTCAGACTTGGGTATTGAGATGATGTCAATAAAGAACATTGCCTTCAAAAATTTTATACAAGATGAACTTGTAAAGACTTTTGGTATCACTAGTAGTAATAAATTTGAAGTATCAAATTTAAATACGTCATCTAGACTTGATATTGATACCATTAAAGTGGTATGGGACTATAAGAATTTGCAAAAATTCTTGAACTCCATCAATTCATTCCAATCAAATTTATCAAATTTATTGTCACCTTCAACAACATCACTGGAGACAGGTCCCATCTTCAATTCATCAAAGCCAAAGAAAAAAGTAAGACTTAATAACACTACATTTTTCCAAAAATCGTTATCGATGTTTGTCAATTTATCAAAATTGAATATCTCCATTAACAACATCAATAATGACTTTGGTGATATTTGTCTTAAATTAGACAATGTCACCGCAAACATTTTCAAAAATTCTTCATTGTATCAATTATTCGTAATGAACGGTAGTATACATAGAGTAATGGACAACGTAGAGAGAGAACAATGTTTCGGTATTGCGAGTGTCGAGGATAACAAATCACCTATCATTGGTGCTCGTGCTAGAGATATGAATATTATAAGTTTATATTTTAGAAATGTTATCTTGGATTATTACACGGAATGGCTTTCATTTTTCGATAACGCTCCAAACAAGACTCCACCAGTGGAGACTCCTACTGTTAAACTGCCCGATCAGGCAAAGAAAAGGTTCGAGATAAGAACAAGTTTGTCTGATTGTGTAATTGGATTGAATCCTGGAAGACTCACAGCTAAGGCCCTTGTAGTTGTTAAAAAGGGTAATGCCGATTTATATTTCGATAAAGAATTATCTATTAAATCATCATTGAAAACCTTATCTGTGTTATTAATCGATGACGTTGCCAATATCTTGAGCGATACAGAGACTAAGAATATTAGACAATGGAATAATTTAAGAAATAATAACACCATGAACGCTCCAAGTTGGTCCCAAGTATCCTATTTCATTTTCAAAGGTTATGTCTCCGTGCTGAGAATTAACGCTATTCATTCAAGTATCATTTTCAACAACGAGGCAAATTTAAGGAAATTAAAAACAAATTCTCCTAAATCTGTTGTGGATATGAAGATAAATTCAGATACGTGGAATGTTGAATTATGTGCTGATTCTGCTCAATGTTTGATATCACTCTTGAATGATTTGAAACAACCGGTTAATATCACATTCCAAGAGAAGTATAAACCTAATGTAGATGACGAGATTGATATATTTGATGAAATTGAACCGTACGCGTATCAGAAGGAGGAAATCAATGTTCCATCACTGCAAATTCCTACCATTCTGAAAAGTGGAGGCTCAAGTTTAGTTGATAGTTATCACGGATCGATCAATTCTTCCAGTGTTCATGATATCGCCGAGAATGATGAACTGGGCGTGGATAATTTAGCCAGTGAGATTCAAAATCTGATCATATTTAATGATCAACATTTCGATAATAAATCTAATGAGACGTTAAGTGAAAGTGTGACAGTTTACCCAATATCAATTTACGTTTGTGCAACAAAGATCGTTATAAATTTATATGATGGTTACGATTGGAAAGAGACAAGAAAGACAATTTCTGGTGTTTTCAAAAGGGTGCAAGCTAAAGTCGCCGAACTGCTGAAAAATATGGCACAAGAGGAGATGAGACTGACTGATACGTCAGAGCCACCTTCAAGGGGTTCTACTAGAAGAGATTCATTTGGTGATATGGGATTCTTACCTGAATTCAATAACGATGATGAAATTTTTGCAGGCAGTACTAGAATGGTTGGTGAGACACTGTATGATTCGATAATACTCTCGATGCCTGTGAACTCTGATGTGGCATCATTGAGTGAACATATTAATCGTGGATTAGGTGCAAGTGATGATAACGATTCAGTTTCTGATTCCAAATCAATCAATAACAATAATAATAACGTCAATTCTGATCCAACGATAGATTTGGGTAAACATACAGGGAAGAAATTAAGATTACGTAGATCCAAATATCAAAAAGTTTCAGTGGAATTACATGATCTTGATTTTGAAATGACTATATTCACGACTTTTGACCCTACAAGAGACCCCTTAAGACCACAGGACTCGTTAAATATGGCCGAGACGATAAATTCTATGGATATCAAGCTTCGTGAATTTATGATTATCGATAACGTTCCCACATCTACATGGAATAGATTCGCCACGTATATGACCGAAGCAGGAATTAAAGAGATTGGTGTCAGTATGTTTCATTTGAAGATTGATACAGTGAGACCTGTGTCCAGCTTAGCACTGACTGAATTGATCATGGATGTTAATGTATTACCATTAAGTTTACATGTTGATCAAGATACGTTAGATTTTCTTACAAGATTTGGTGAATTTAAAGATCAAAGATTTTTATTATTGGATTTGTATGAAGATATAATATATATTCAAAAGTTCACATGTAACGCAGTGAGAATTAAATTAGATTATAAGCCAAAGAAAATTGACTATAATGGTATAAGATCAGGTCATACAAGTGAATTTATGAATTTTTTCATATTAGATGAAGCTGAAATGGTTTTGAAAAAAGTCTCGATATATGGTATTTCAGGGTTCCCACGGTTGAATAAGATGTTGAATGATTGTTGGATGCCCGATATTAAATCTACACAATTAAGTGGT
Organism: Nakazawaea wickerhamii; assembly: GCA_030567635.1. Lineage (NCBI taxonomy): Eukaryota > Fungi > Ascomycota > Pichiomycetes > Alaninales > Pachysolenaceae > Nakazawaea > Nakazawaea wickerhamii. Next base: position 70,066 of record JAJLSR010000024.1, read on the forward strand.
GTATTAGCAGGGTTGGCACCAGTGAGATCGATAGTTAAGATTGGATCAGGTTTTAAAGATTTAGTCGCCGTGCCAGTAAAGGAGTATAAGAAAGACGGTAGAGTGGTAAGAAGTTTACAACAAGGTGCGTATGTGTTTGCCAAGACTACGAGTAATGAGTTATTGAAATTTGGAGTTAAACTCGCTGCTGGTACACAAACACTGTTAGAAAACGCAGAAGGCGCATTAGGTGGTGAAGGATCATCTGGAAGGTTATCGAGTTTCCGCAAGGATCAAAACTCAGATGAACAATTATTTGCCATCACCACGGTGAGACGTGGTAGAGAGAAACCTAATATGGAGGCATCATTAATTGGAAGAAACGCGTATGGATCAGATCAAATAGGTAAATACCGCAAAGCGTTAGATTCATTTGAAGAAGGTGATGATAGTGAAGATGAATTCTCAATGTCTGTGAAATCCACTAAGAGTGGGATGCCATTTGATCCAGTATTGGGCGATGATGAACAAGATGATGAAGAATTAATGGCAGTTTTCAAAGATCTTGATGATGATGAGAGACAAAAATTCGTCTCCTTGTACGCGGATCAACCACACACGATGAGAGAAGGTATACTTGCTGCTTACTCGTCACTTGGCCGTAACTTGTCCACCGCTAGAGACGCCCTAAGAGACGCGGGATCATCGATATCTGATAGTGGTACCGCCAAAGATGCACTGATCGCAATCGCTAAAGCTACACCAGTGGCAGTGATTAGACCAATGATCGGAACTACAGAACTGATTTCACAGGCTTTACTAGGAGGAATGAATCAATTAGATCCTACACAAAGGTTAAAAGCTGAAGAAAAATATAAATCTTCATCTATGTAAATTGAATAAATTGAATAAAATGAATAAATAAGTAATAAAATAAATAAATTGAATTGAATTTAAAAATAATCATGGAGATAACGTAACTGTCTTCCAATAACTAAAACTCTCGATCCCCCATCTACCATTAAATCTTCCGACACCTGATTGCTTTACACCACCATGAGGTAACCAAGCCTCATCAGCTACAGTGTTCCCGTTGATATGAACAGCACCACTCTGGATCTGTCTCAGTAGCTTGATCAGTTGTAAATGATTCGAGGACCATATCGCCGTAGATAACCCCTGTTGCTCCAAATTCAACTCGGCGATCAAGTCGTTGATGTCACTATATTTGATAACAGCCAATTGAGGACCGAAACTCTCAGTGTGGCTCAAGTTGGAAGATTTTGGCACGTCGGTGAGGACCACCGATTGGACGAAATTAGGATGATCGACATCGACTTCACTTTCGTAAAGCACCTTGGCACCTTGAGATACCAGATCATCAATTAAGGTGTGTACTTTTGATGATTGTCTCGAATTTCTTTGAGTGAATTTTTGATCTTCTGATGAGCCCATCTCTGTAGCGACTTTAGTTAAGATCTCTAAGGCGTCGTCGTAGAGTGATTCATGGACAAAGACACGGTCTGTGCACATGCAGATTTGACCTTTGTGGGCCCATGCACTTCCTAGCGCGGTGGACAATGCCAGTGTCAAGTCTTTGACGTCGTCTTGGATGATAGTGGAGTTCTTACCGCCCAATTCTAACAAGAATGGCTTAACATTAGCACCACACAATTTAGCAATCTGTGCCCCTACAACGGTGGAACCGGTGAAATTAACCATTCTGATATTTTCATTAGTGATGATGTCATCGACTATCTGAGATACATCTTTCACATCGGTATGGATTAATTGTAACGTGCCCAGTGGAGCACCAGCGTCTATAAAAGCTTTACAAATCAAATAAGAAATCGAAGCACTTTGCTCAGCAGATTTAACCAACACTGAACAACCAGCCAGCAAAGGGCTCATAATGGATCTCATAGTTAAGCAAACAGGGGCGTTCCAAGAGGAGATACTCATCACTGGGCCAATTGGTTCTCTGAATACCATTGATAAGCTAGATAAATCGCCTCTTTGCACTGGAATGCAGCCGTCATCTAATGTCGCGATATTATTGATGGCGTTATCGATCAGGTCCACCGAGGATGAGAAATTAAACAGGGCAAACCAATCAGGTATACCAATTTTCAAGCATTCATTTTGGAAATCGTTTTCTAAATTAATGAAATTTGATTTAAATTTTTCCAATATGGAAATACGTTTATTAATATCTAATGAACTCCATTTTTGGAAGCCTAATTGAGAATCGTAACAAACTTTGCTGATGTCTTGTTTATCAATGGCCTGGACAGTGGCAATTTCGTTATTTAAATGATCAATTAATGGGAATTCAATTGACGAATTTAAATTTGAAGCCACAAGAAATGGAATCTTATTATTCGATTTAATCGCAGAATGGAAAGCACTCTTAAAAGGTTGTAACATTGTAAGTGATTTTGTATATATCTAGATTTATAAAATACACATAGGGGTAGCAAATGTTATTTATATATGGTAATAAGAGATGAAATGAGATATGATATCATTATCCATCATATCCATATGATATGATGGATATAAAGTCATCAAGAGAGAAGCGGGGATGAGCAACAAGAGTAAGAATCGGCACATCTAAAGGTAGAATACAGTCAATCGGTGTTAAGCTCATCTATGAATCTTGACGTGAGTTACCCCACGCAGGGTTTTCTTATGTACGTGAGAAATAAGTTTGTGCCGTGCCGAGTCTCTTCGTGTGTGAATTTATTTTATTTTATTCAATGACGGGACCACAAGGGGTGGGGCAAGTGTGTTGTATAGAGGATATACCGAGATCGGATACACCTCTTGTAAAGCAATTCATCTCCTTCAATGTTTATCTCTTTATTCAAATTGTTCTTTGAAGTTCTATTAAATCGGATTAATGGATGTAATTTATTTGAAATGGTGAATTTAAAATATTCGATATAAAAGATGAAATCCCTTTTATATTTTGTACTTTATTACTTGCTTAGTTATATCACTTTCCCTGATAATGTATTAGAGGATATCCGTATAGTGTATTCTACACTATACAGAAATATAAATACAAAGATAAATGTGAAAAAGTAATCTCAAGTATAGCAAATTAGTACAATGGATGTAGATAAAGCATTACAAAGTGTCGAAGGATCAGTCGCCACAGATAAAGAAATATATAGAGTACTAAACTCATTCAGACTAGACTCATATTCCTTGCTAGATTTACAACCAGGTTGCTCTGATGATGATATAAAGAGACAGTATCGTAAGAAATCATTATTAATTCATCCTGATAAGACTGACAACCCTAGAGCTTCTGAACTGTTTGACATCTTGAAGAAAGCTCATTCTAATTTAATCAATGAAGAGAATCGTATTAAATTAGATAACAAGTTCACTGAACTGAGGAAATTATTGTTAGGTATAAATAAATGGTCAATCGATGATCCCAGATTGCAAAGTGATACTTTCATGTTACAATGGAGAGAAAAAGTTAAAGAATTACTAATTGAAGATGAATTGTTAAATAAATTAGAATTAAAGAGACAATTAAAAGATGAAGGCGAATTAAAACTGAAATTAGAGCAATCAGAAATAAAGAAATCATTACAAAAACTGATAAATAAAGATTGGGAAGATAATAGAGATAACAGAGTTGGTAATTGGAGAAATTATTCTTCAAAAGTGCAGAAGAAGAAACTAAAACTGAAAAATAAGAAACTGAAAGTCCTTGTATAGTCTATATTGCAGATATATCAATGTATCTATTAACTTCTTGTAAATGATATCCTTGATAGATAAATGTAAATGATGAAAAAATTTCTCATTATACATTAAATTCGATAAAATGTCACAATTAAGTAAATATATCGGTATATCACTCATATCACTCGCCACTGGATGGTTCTTATCCAGCAAATTCAACAACTATGAAGACGACGAAGAATACGAAGACGAGGAACCCTACGAGATCGACTCAACGCCATTGAATGAAATACCAGGTGAATGTCGAATGGCATTAATAGTGAGAACAGATTTACAGATGACCAAGGGCA
>JAJLSR010000025.1:0-20807 GCA_030567635.1 Nakazawaea wickerhamii
CTTAACATCATAACACCACACCTTAACATCATAACACCACACCTTAACATCATAACACCACACCTTAACATCATAACACCACACCTTAACATCATAACACCACACCTTAACATCATAACACCACACCTTAACATCATAACACCACACCTTAACATCATAACACCACACCTTAACATCATAACACCACACCTTAACATCACAAAATCTCGAGTTCTCTAAAAAAACAATTCTAAAAAGTAACACCATCCAATATATTTACCCAATTTTCTTCAAAAAATCGCGTTCGCAAGAAAAAAGAGGTCTTGTAATTTTAAAACGCCGTTGTTTTACATCTAAGTTTATAATGTGTTCTTCTGTCACCCCCCTGATAACAACCATATCTACTTAGATCTAATTGATTAGTCGATTAATGATTCTTACTTAATTCATTAATCAGAAACAAAACTACACTGTAAAAAAATTGACTCACTATTGAGTACATTTCTCTCTATATAGTAGTGATTTACATCTTTAACAAAAATAATTATAACAATCAGCTTTCATTACTAATCTTCATTGCAAGAAGAGTATAAGTTTTCAAATAGCTGAATATCATATTTATTATCAAGATTGAGCAGAATTCTACTATATATCAAATATATGTTATTTAGTCAATAATTCTATTTATTTCTAAAAACTGATTTTGTAACACTCAAAATCGGAAAAATTGAACAAAATTTGATTATTTATCAATAACATAAAGCTTATGTAATTCATTAAAGTATTCCTATGTTGAACAAAAGATCATCTTGATTGGCAGAAGTTGATTAATGTTTAAACTTGTTTGAAACATCTGGGGCAAATAACGAAAAAGGAAAGTAGCAATTTACAAAAAAAAAACTGTCAATAAATCAAATACCCGCTGCTCTATCTTTCCTACATACAACATCTGATAGCGCGTCTTTTTTCCCTGAAGGATTTCTATCTATTTGCATATAAAATCGTATTTGTTACACTATATGCTAATACATCTTAAACATCGCTTTCTTATTCTGGTGATTTCCTTTATCAAGTCAAATTATATTTTTCAAAATTATTGTTGGCCAATTTTTGCCAGGGTTCGTCTTCAATAATTGTTGAGTTTTCAAAATTTTATATAATTTATATAGTCGTATAGCTCTATCGCTCGTAGGTTCATACATGGACTCAATACCATTCATATAACAGGGACAGGAGTCCTTGATATATGGGTGGTATTATTAAAGTCCCCTAAAAATAGGGGAACCCCGTTAATTTTGTTTCACCAAGTCGTGTACTAGAGTACCAAACTTCCTAATTAGGAATTATGACTCTGTGTCACTAAAATAAAGTCGTGTAGAATTCAAAAGTGATTGTTATTATGCTTCATGTATTACAATATCTAATGGTGATGAGATCTATATTGGATAGTTCATGTTTTGTGTATTGTGATAAGAGTATCTGATTGAGTAATATGTGTTCATTAGATTAAAATTTTGATTACTTGTACAATAAATGATACTATGTATCGCAACCAAAAGTGAAAGTGAAAGTGATTGAATGACAATTATACACTTATTTTCATATTTATATTAATATCAATTTGATCAATATCATTAAGGGATGATTCTAAGATTAAATCACAAATTCAATTAATTCATATAATATAAATAAAATATAAAATTTTAAATTATTTAAAGTTATCGTACCTAATAAGGAAAACTCTATATGATATTAGCTAAATTCATTTAGTATACATATTTTGTAATAGTTCAAGATTTAATTGAATTGAGATCATTATGAATTTGATAGAAGTTGATTAAATTGGATTGTAATTGATTAAATTCTATATTATCATTATGAATTCCCATATTAGGAAAATAAAATGGTCATAATCATATCACATAATATATCACAAATGACAAGATAACATTGAATTACTCATCACAGTACCGCCTGTAATACCGACATCAACCCCCTGTCGACTGCCTGTCTAATCACTATCTCCGTTGATACGCTAAGTTGATTACGCTAAGTTGATACGCTAAGATGACTCTGACCCAGTCATCATGACTCTGCACATATTTGACTCTGTCTTATCTTGCAACAACAATTTTTAAAATTGGTTGTAAAGATGATAAAACTGTATAAATGTGACAGTCAGGACACAATTCAATATATATTGTCAATTAAGTAAAGAATGGTCGATAAGAGTTCATATATCACTTACGTGTCAACGGTAATTGATTCAATTAATTTAGAATTATTTGAACAGATAAATAAACCAATTCATGAAAATCCTGAAGTTGGTTATGAAGTATGTAATCGATATTATATAAGATATCAGATACAGGACTAACACATATGAATAGGAATATAAAGCCCATGAGTTGTTGACTAATTATATATCAAACCAAAATGGTTGGGAAGTAACGAAATCAGCATACGGTATTGAAACACTGTTCGTTGCAGTGTTCACCAATGATCTGACTTCAAATACACCAGTCACATCGTATAACGCGGAGTATGATGCACTTCCTGAGATCGGACATGCTTGTGGTCACAATTTGATCGCTACATCTTCCGTGGCAGCTGCTTTGGCGACTGCGAAACTGATGGTGGAATTCAAGATCCCTGGAACGGTTAAATTATTTGGTACTCCTGCAGAGGAAGGTGGTGGAGGTAAAGTTAAATTATTAGATGCTGGTGCCTATGAAGGTGTTGACATATCGATGATGGTTCATCCAGGTGCTATCCTCCCTGGCAGCGCATGGGGTCATACCACTGCGAAGACCTCAATTAAATGTGAATTCTTTGGTAAACTGGCACATCTGGCTGGGGCACCATGGGCCGGTATTAACGCCTTAGACGCCCAGGTTATTTATTATAATTGTGTAAGTGTCCTCAGACAACAATTGATGCCTACGGATATCATCCACGGTAATATCGTCGCCGGTGGTGTCTCGTCAAATGTTATCGCTAATTACACATGTAATGAAATTGGTGTACGTGCCCAGGATAGAAAGCGGTTAGAAGTTTTGAAAGAGAAAGTATTGAATTGTATCAAAGCTGCAGCGTTAGCCACGGGTTGCACTTACAAAGTCACCGAGGAAGGTCAATATTATGATTTGTTATCGAATGATCCAATGTGTGATATTTACCGTAAGAGTTTCAATCATTTCAGTGAAATCGATGGTGCACCAATGTTGTTCAACCAGGAGCAAGAACATGAGAAAGGTCATATTGGCGCCTCCACAGATCAAGGTAATGTCTCGTATCTGTTGCCCACTATACATCCAATGTTTGAGATTTATTCACCAAAAGGTCAAAACCATAATGAACATTTCACTGCCGCAGCGGGGACGAAAGAAGCTCATGATAAATGTTTGAAACTGGCTAAATGTATGGTATTGACTATGTTGGAAGTTTTACAGAGTGGTACGCTTAGACAGGAGATTAGATCAGTTTGGGAGAAACAAGTTGCTAATGGGACACCAGATAAAGTTATAACTATATAGATATAAATTATAATAACTTCTTAACAGCATTGGAAATAGCATCACCAACTTCAGTAGTTGAATTCTTACCTCCTAAATCGGCAGTCATGATTTCATCATCCAATACAGATTTGACTGCCTTCTCTAAGATATCTGCCTCATGAGGTAAATTCAACGATAATCTTAACATCATCGCAGCGGAGAGAATAGTCGCAATTGGGTTCACTTTACCTTTTGGTAAATCCGGTGCTGAACCGTGACATGGCTCGTATAAACCGAAAGCGGTGTTCTTATCAGGTAATGACAGCAATGACAGTGATGGTAATAACCCTAATGAACCTGGTATTACTGAGGCTTCATCACTGATGATATCACCAAAGATGTTGGAAGTGACAACGATACCGTTCAATTTTGTTGGTGATTTGACTAAGATCATTGCAGCGGAATCAATTAATTGATGTTGTAATGACAATGTTGGGAATTCTTCTTCGATAGTCTTTGTCACTGTGTGTCTCCATAACCTTGATGAAGCCAATACGTTAGCTTTATCTAATGACCAGATAGGCAACGGTGGGTTATGTTGTAAGGCCAAAAATGCTGCCATTCTTGTAATTCTTTGCACTTCAGCAACGGTATACAGTTCAGTATCCGAGGCGAAGCCGGATCCATCATCTTCGACTCTATCACCGAAATAGATCCCACCAACTAATTCTCTAACGACGGTGAAATCTGTGCCCTTAACGATCTCTGGCTTTAATGGTGACAAATCTAATAACTTGTCACTGGCAAAGCTACATGGTCTTAAATTTGCATATAAGTTTAATTCCTTTCTGATCTTTAACAAACCTTGCTCTGGTCTCACGGCGCCAGTACCCCATTTAGGTCCTCCGACAGCACCCAACAAGACCGCGTCAGCTTTCTTAGCGGCGTCTAATGCTGATTGTGTAATTGGTTCACCTGTAGCGTCAATTGAAGCACCACCAATTAAATGAGTTTGAAATTCAAATTTGATTGATGGTTGCAGTGATTCAATAGCCTTAAGGACTTTTACTGCTTCATCGATGATCTCTGGACCAACATGGTCTCCAGGTAATAATACTATAGTCTTTACTGACATCTTGACTTGAGTTATATCGAATTAATTTATGAATGAAATGTTGAATAATTTTATAAAATGTTTATACCGGGCCTGTAAACGGAGTTATTTCATACACTACCTTATGATCTTGTTATGATCTTTAGATCATTATGAGATCATTATATACCATTAGAGCTACATCTATATCATATGAGATAAGTATTAAAAGTATAAAAAAATATATAAGTTAAATTTGTTCAGAGATAAAAGTATCGATATCAACTTCATTCAATCCACTTAATCCACTATTTGACAATTTCACCTTCTCTGTCTCCAGTCTTAATTCAATTCTTTTCAATTTATTCAATGGCCCCCAACCGTGAACTGGAGCTTCTAATTTGAATGGCCCCAAGAAATTGATAACTTTCTTGAAATTTTCACCTAATTGGTATATCTCCATAACGAGGTCTTCTAAACAGATCAACCCAAATTCACCCAACTTGTCTTCGATTATTGAGTTATTCAAAGGGATGATTTCGTTGTCCTGTTCAATCTTGGCTCTCTTTTGTAATAAAGATCTTATAGTGAATAACGATGGTTCACCAATAACTATAAATTGTGAGCAAATTTTTAATAATGGTTCAATAGTTGGTGTTAATTTAAGGAAAATACCTGAGTAATTGTTGTTGAGTTTTAATATATTTAATATTTTGGTTATTTTGCTGGGGATTTTAGTTATTGTCTTTGATGGACCTGGTATTCTTAATATGAATATTAATTTACCTGTACCGTTTACGGTACTGGTATTATTACTGGCACCTCCGGTGCCAGTATTAGCTATGTTACCGGTACTGTTAACGGTATTATTCAATATCCTCTTAACTCTATAATTAACTTGCTCATTCAATCTACTCTGTGAAACTAAAGTTTCAGCTCTAATGAATCTCCCCTTCTTTGCCAACTTATTCAACCGTTGTCTTTCCAACTTCTTCTTCGACAGCTCTTGTTTCTGTATTCTCAACTTGTCGGCGTCTTTCCTCTTCTTCAATAAGATCTCTGGGTTACTATTTAGTGGTTCTGACATGGTTATTTAATTTATCTGATAAGTGAAGATATCTCATCTCTAAATGAAAATTTTTATTTAAAATTTTTTTGATCTGGACACGACCCCATGAGATATCACGAAGTGATATCGAATCTAGAGATGAGACTGAGATATAATCGTTAGATCATATCGAATAGATAGAATAGAGAGTACTGGATAGAGATATGAGAGAGATGAGATAAAAAAGTAAAAGATATAAGAGTATCCGGTGAGAGAGATAGCGCTATAGAGATGAGATACAGATGAGATAAGAGTATAAGTAAGACATTAGAGTGTAGAGATAGTTATAGTAGAAGATTATAAGATAACATGAGAGAGAGAGTATTGAGAAATAGAAGAGGGTAAGTTATTATAACTATAGAGAGATGTAAGAGTAGAGTATATGAATGATACTATGAGGTAGAAGATAGATGAGATATGAGAGATCTAGATAAGGTAGAATCAGAGTATGAGTTATAGTGGTGTGGAGATAGAGATATTATAAAGGCGGTATACAGATATTATCAGATATAAGAGTGTAAGGGTAGAAGATCGGTATTCTATGCGATATAAGAGTATAAGATAAGATAATAAAATACTGTTAGATAGATATAAAATATATAAGGTATAAAATAAAACACATTAATGACCTGACCATTCAATTGAATTCAAATCAATACCTTCTTTAACCATCTCCCACAACGGAGACAATTCTCTCAAGAAAGTAACCCTCTCATTAATCGCCTTAATCACGTAATCAATCTCCTCTTCCGTGGTGAATCTGCCAATACCGAATCTGATTGATGAATGTGCTAGCGCGTCATCTGCACCAAGAGCGTGTAACACATAACTTGGCTCCAATGACGCAGAGGTACACAGTGAACCGGAACTCAAGGCAATGTCTTTTAACAGCATCAATAATGATTCTCCCTCGATGTAGGCGAATGAGATATTGACACAACCAGGGTAACGATGGATTGACGAACCGTTTAATTGTGTATGTTCAATACTCAATAATCCATTCATTAATTTTTGTGATAATTTAGTGATATGTTTTGAGTCCAGTGCTGATTCTTGAGCCATTAATCTTGCCAGTTCACCAAACCCGCAAACTAACGGTGGCAGCAAGGTACCCGATCTCAATCCTCTCTCCTGGCCACCACCGTTGATCAATGGGTCTAATCTGACTCTAGGTCTTCTCCTGACGTAACATGCACCCATACCCTTTGGTCCATAAATCTTGTGTGCCGAGATAGACATTAAATCGATGTGGTATTTGTTAACGTCGATGGGGATCTTCCCATACAGTTGAGCAGCATCGGTGTGGAAGAACACTTTATTCTTTCTACAAATCTTGCCAATTTCCTCTAAAGGTTGTATAACACCAATTTCATTGTTAACGGCCATCACAGATACTAGGCAAGTATCTTTCCTTATCAGTTGCTCTAAATCTTGTAAATTGATCAATCCGTCTTCACCTACAGGTAAATACGTGACTTCAAATCCTTCATCTTGTAAATGTCTTGCACTGTCCAAGACACATTTATGTTCCGTTTGTGTAGTGATTATATGTCTCTTCGTTTTAGAATAGAATCTTGGTACACCTTTAATACATAAATTATTTGACTCCGTGGCACCCGAGGTGAAGATGATCTCCTTAGGATCAGCATTTATAATATCCGCAACGTAACCTCTAGCCTTCTCGACTTCCTTCTCGGTTTCCCAACCGTATGAATGCGTTGACGAATGAGGGTTACCGTATAATCCAGTATAAAACTCCAACATCTTATCCAACACTCTCGGGTCAGTTGGCGTAGTCAGTTGCAGATCTAAATATATAGGTCTTGATCCGTACTGGGTATCGTCTCTTGTGGCATTTTGTAAAGATATCGCTGACCCCGGTGGTGGTGATGACACGTTAGCGTTGTTGTAACTGGTTGGTTGTGGCTTGTATGCGATTGCACTGGTGGTGATTAACCGCTTAATGGCGATTCTCTTGACTGATTGCATTGATCTGATCATCATATATAATTAATTATAGACACAGATTAGTAATAACTTCTGGAGAGAGAGATTATATTGTTTTTCATAAAATTGACTTTGCTCTTCAACAAAGAATTTTGAATTTGTTAAACTACTTTACCAGCACTTACACAAATACAAGTGCAAATGGATAGTAAACAACAATTCTGGATCTCATTATTGGTATGTATTGTCTGTCTTGTATAAGGTGGTTGAGTTACTAAAAATTGTCATGTAGAGTGGAGGATGTGCTGGAACAGCGACAGATATAGCGTTCTTCCCCATTGACACCATCAAGACACGATTACAAGCAAAAGGTGGGTTTTTCGCTAATGGAGGTTATCATGGTATTTATCGTGGATTGGGGTCACTGGTTGTGCTGTCTGCACCGTCACTGTCGTTGTTCTTTATCACTTATGATTTCAACAAAGTGTTTCTTAAAGAGAAATTGTCACCGTATATAAAGAATGAGTCGACGTTGTTGAATGTAACACATATGTTGAGTGCCTCATTGGGGGAAGTGGTACTGTGTTCAGTTCGTGTCCCTGCTGAAGTAGTTAAGCAACGAACTCAGACTTTGCATTTCAAATCTTCATTACAGTCATTCAAGTACATCTTACAACAAAACAATGTTTGGAGTCATTTATACAGAGGTTGGGATTCCACCGTGATAAGAGAAATCCCATTCACAATGATCCAGTACCCTTTGTATGAGTTCCTCAAATCCAAATGGAACCACGAGAAGACCACTCCATTACAAGGATCAATTTGTGGGTTCATCGCTGGTGGATTTGCCGCCGCTGTTACTACTCCATTAGACGTGTTGAAAACGAGAATTATGTTACATCATGAGAAAGTGGGTGTTGTCAAGTTAGCGAAGATGTTGTATAAGGAAGAGGGTGGGAGAGTGTTTTGGAACGGGGTCGTGCCGAGGACTTTGTGGATTAGCGCTGGTGGTGCTATTTTCTTGGGTGTTTATGAGTTTGTAAGTGATAGCTTGAGATCCACGAGATCGAAGATCGAGTGAGTGATTAAATACGAGATCGAAGATCCAGTAAGTGATACTATCGAGATCGAAGATCATGATGTATAAGATAAAAACTATAGAAATGATATAGATTAAAATAAAAATTGAAATGAGAATGAAATGGAATGAATTATGTAATTACTGCCTTAATTGAGATCCGGTGAATGATGTCTAAATCACTTTCTCATTTATAAAACTATAAAACTATATGGAATTAAAGTAGATTACTCATGAAACCATTCAATCACTCATCAAATGAAAATGAGAATGAATTTTGTTTAATTATTGAGTTCCAACTTTGTTTCTTTGATTTATCTTTATCCTTTGAATTAATTAGTTCTAATTGATCACCATATCCATTTAATTTCAACAATCTAGTGAATATCTCATATATTGGTAATTTCAAATTATCAATTTCACCAATATCTTCCATTTCATCTTTATATCTTTGTAATTTATCTAATTCACCTCTAAAGAATTGTATATCACTGGGATCAGACAACTCCGATATCAACTGCTCCAACTCCACATAAACTTCATTTGGGTGAAACCCACTTATTTGATCATTCTTAAATTGGAAAAAACTCAACACATTACTCAACTTATTCAAAGGCATGAAATTTTCAGTCAATGCGATATTGTCATCTACATTGATAACCATATGCCACCACCCACTGGGGACATACAAGCACTCTCCAGGGAACGTTACCCCGATAAGACAGTCCCCTGTATGGCTTAAACGGACGGCGTCGTTGTAAAAACCTGAAAGAACCCATTCCAGTAACCCTATTGGGGATGTAACTTCGTCTTCTGTGATATCTGTCGACACACCGGGTGGGATGACATCTGGAGGTGTCATGATCCATACTTTCCGCCCTTGCAATGTGGTGTTCCATGCCGAAGTCGTATTAGGATCTTTATGGAACGTTGATCCACTTCTTCTAGGGCCGACGATTAACCATTTATGATCAGGTCTACATTTTTGAAATAAATTGAATAAGTCTTCCGTAAATGGCGTTGGTATGTCGTATGATAGATCCTTTATGATCTTATTTATAGGGTCAAATAGATACAATGGGCTCTCATCGGAATTGTCAAAATATTTCAAATACAACTCGATATCCCATTTAACAGATTCTTGTCTCATTATCTCATTGGGGTAATTCAGCAACAAGTATTGCATATTACAGTACAAAGGCCACCTGCCAGGGTCTGTATTGGTTAAGATGAACGGCGTGTTGATCCAATGTGAGAATTTGACCTTGGTCATCTCCATCTCTGGTATTCTCATTATATGACCGGTGTGTGAGTTGCTTACCCCAGTATGAGATACCACCTCTTCTTCCAGTATAAGCTTCTTGAATATCTCGGCATAGTCAATCACAGAGCACTGGTAAGGTCTATATAACAAATCCGAACACACTGTGCCATTAACTTGTATATTCAGTTCCTGTGTGATTTGCAAAATAGTCTTCCTCCATGATCCAAGCCACGATATGTTCAACTTATTATTCAAATACAAATTCTTCCATATCTCTTCAGTATGGCAGAACGCATAGAGGATACGTGATGTGTGAGATAATTGGAGTAAATCTCGGGCGTTGAGGTACGTTATTATCAACAATATTATCTCATCGTTGAATATCAGTAATGAACCTAGAAGTGATGCTCTTTTATCTGTTGTATCTTGGAAAATGGTATTTCCAGATGGTTTAACCCCTAACGGGTGTCGTGGGAGTGATCTGTACGTATTGATAGTTGTTCTATTCATTATTTGACTGTTATATCTCAATATCAATTAGAATGAAAAATTCGGTATTTAATTGAAAAACTATGAGATACCTCATATGAGATACCTCGTTAGAGGTATCGAATGAGTGATTTATTGTAATCTCTTTTCAAATACATAAGAGGTATCTCATATCTACAATATGATATAAACATAAATATATATATATATAATTCATTCATTCGATACCTCTAACGAGGTATCTCATATGAGGTATCTCATTCTACAGGCAATGTCTTATGACGGTTAACTAAATACAGTTTCTTTCTCAAATTCAACTCCTCCGGTCTCTCTAATTTCCCCGGATAGATCACCTCCTCATCCAATTCATTACTAAACTCTTCTATGACTTTACTTGTGTCTTTCGTTTTCCAGAAGTTTTTAATTTGAATAAAACAGTTCATACAAATATGATGTGATCTCTTATAAGAGCCACAAGTTGGACATCTGTTTAAATTGTGTAAGAATTTCAATTGCTTCTTTGCAGGTGCGAGCCATTTGGATCTCTTCTTTTGATGTGATACTTTCTTCTTTGGTGCTGCTAATAGGATCTCGATACCTGATTGGATAGAAGGTATTGCCCACACTGGTATTAAACGTGTTAATGAAGTTAACGAAGTTAACTTTATTGGATTTATACTGAGTGACATACTATATCTCTAGCAATATCTATATGCAATCCCTATCCCTATACTCGACACCGATATAAATTCAAAACAATATCACAACTTGATAAAGAGTGATTAAGATGAAAATTTTTAATTGCATAAAAGAGGTCGTGTGAGGAATATCAATCATTTTTGATACTGTGTGCACTACTACAGATATAACCTTCAAATCACCATTAGATGATCTATATCAGTTATGTTATCGTATATCTAGCATCTATATCGCTATAGAGTATCTGTGTAGCGTGTATTTATCGTATTGTTGTACAACAATATTTACGCGTTTTAAAAATAATTTTATCAACAACTTTTTAATCACGTAAGTGTTATTGATTTTATTTTTATATTTATAAGAGAGAGTATAGTTATTCTATAATGACCACGATAACTCCAAAGACATATGTCGGGTTCGATACAATCACTTCCCAGATTGAAAATAGATTGATCAAACGTGGGTTCCAATTCAATTTGATGTGTGTTGGTTCCTCAGGTTTAGGTAAATCAACATTGATTAACACGTTATTTGCATCACATCTTGTTGACTCTAATGGCAGAGATAACGCGTATGAACCTATTGAGAAAACCGCCGAGATTAAAGTCACTTCTCATACGTTGACTGAAAGTAATGTTAATTTACAAATAAACGCCATTGACACTCCTGGTTTTGGTGATCAAATTAATAATGATAGATGTTGGGAACCAATTATTAGATATATCAAAGATCGACATCTGCAATATTTGAGAAAGGAATTGACTGCCACAAGAGAGAGATTCATTCAAGATACAAGAGTTCATTGTGTATTGTATTTCATCTCACCACACGCTAAGAAATTGTCAAATTTAGATAAAATCGTATTACAAAAATTATGTGATATTTGTAACGTGGTACCAATTATCGCCAAGAGTGATTCATTGACTATTGATGAAAGATTGAATTTGAAAAAACAAATTCAAATGGAGTTTCTGTCAAATGGATATAAGATTTATCCATATGACGCTGATGAAATGACAGACTCAGAAAAATTGTTGAATGAAGATATAAGATCTTTGATCCCATTTGCCGTTGTTGGGTCCGAGAAGGAATTGACTGGCCCAAATGGAGAAGCAATTAGAGGGAGAAAGACCAGATGGGGGTTAATCAATATTGAAAATATTAAACAATGTGAATTTGTTTATTTAAGAGATTTCTTGACAAGAACTCATTTACAAGATTTGATCGAATCGACTTCGATGGTTCATTATGAGAATTTTAGAACTCAACAGTTGTTACTGTTGAAGAATAATGCTAGGTGATCGAGTAAGGTACGAAGTACCTTACGAGTATATTACAACTACGAATAAAGTACTTCTACGAAGTACTTTACAGTATGAATATCGTGAGTATTACTATCGTATCAACACTACAAATTCTTATTAGCTATTTTTATTATACTTTATATGAAATTAAATTAAATCTATATATATTGAATGTAGAATACGATGTACAATAACAACATCTTAGAGTCTTAAACCTCAATCTCATATCTCCTGAAGTCGTATCTCTCGAATTCAATAACTCCTAGTCTTTAACTGCTTTGAAACTGCAATCTCTTGAATTCATTAACGCCAATATCTCAAATTCATAAAACTTCTCTATCTCTTGCACTTATTCAAATCACAAAACGTACAACTTCAAATCAATTTTCAAATCATCATTGACTTCAAAATTCAAACATCTGTTGATCTCGACTCCTACCTCTTGTTCTCATATCTCTTAATTTCAATAACACCAATCTCATTGGTACCGATTGAAAAGGTGTGAAAGCAGCAACTCCGATCTCTTAGACTCTTAAACTCCGTTCTCCTGAACTCCTTCTGAAATCCAGTATCTCAATCTCAAAGGTGACAATTTCAAATCAGATGGATAAATAATCACTCTCTGCTATCACCGCTCTTAAGCTCGCACCATTTTAATTCTCTTCACCTCATTTACTTCATTATCTTATTTGAATTAAAATCAAATGAATTCATTATAGAACTATATAATGATACAAATCTCAATTTCAACGTATGAATAATCAATTTCAAATCACAAAAACACTAACTCCTATCTCTTAACTCCAATCTCACATAAATCTCAATACATACAATTACAATTTCAAATTTTTTAAATCTAAGAAATCACTTTCAGGAGGGAATACTCTTTCCAGTTTAACTCTTTTCTCTTCCCATGGGAATATCGCAGGTGGTAAGTCATCATCGTCATCATCATCATAAGCATCATCAGCATCAACCTCCAGGGTCTCATCTGGAACATCCCATTGATTAACAACTTTGACATCTTTTAAATTATACGCTTCAGGGCCTGATAAGTCAATTGGTGTTATATCATATGTCTTTTCAAAAATCTTCCCAGCTAGGTCTGTGAATTCTTTATTAAAGCAGTCCCACCACATTTGGTAATATCCAGTTGGGTCCCGCGAGACGTCACGATCAATCCATGGTTTGGGTAAACCGATATAATGAATATTAATAATACTATCTTTAAAATGATTAATCAGTGGTAAATATTCATAGTTATTAACACCGTAAGTTATTGTAACGTTATAAATAAATGGTAATCTAGTCCAATTGGGGAAGAATTGATTTAATAAACCTTGATCAGCACCATCGAATGAATTTAATATATTAGAATTCAAATTGTTGAATGTGTTAAGGGATGGTTTTACAATGAGGAAACCGGAATTGAAAATATCTGGCCATGATGCATCTGGTGATGCCAGTATTTGAGTGTCCGATATGGATAAATCTAATATGGTATCAGGTAACGCTTTCAAAGGTAATATATCGCAATCGAAATAGATCAATTTATCGAATTGAATTAATTTGAAAATGTGAATCTTAGTTAAAGTGAATTTCAAATCTGGTCTATTGAATAGATCTAATTTATCTAATTGATCAGATTCAATCATGTTATCTAATACTATGATTTCATTATAATAATCATCAATCAAATCTCTTGACGCCGTTGTGATTTCTTTAGAGATTAATATGACTCTTGTGATAGTTGGATGGAATTGTTGTAACTGAGAGGCTAATACAAGACATCCAGGTAGATATGAATTTGTTAATAATATCGTAATGAATACTGTCATCTTGTGTTGTTGTTGTTATCTATTAATGTTTATATTTTAAATTGCGCTTTCTTTATTTGATAATGAGATTGATATGAGAGAGATGATATGGGGTAGAGTGAGATAGAGAGAGAGGGAGATGGGGTCAGATAGGTCTAATAGAGTCTTATAGAGAGAGGTGTTTACTGTAGTAATATCATTTAATACCGCTCATTAGATCTATCTTATCTTATCTCTTAATTGAGATACACAATATGAGATCTCAATTGATACTGAATTTATATTGGATCAGATCTATGAGAGTAATGACTTGGGCAGATATATCATCAAGTGATCAATTGATACATTTATGAAATGAAGATACTAACGCTATTGTATTGAATTATAAGATCTACCAGTGACTGATCTCTACCTAATTGAGTTTAGGTTGAATGTGTTCGAATTAATTGGTATTGTCTTCGTTCTGTACTGATTCCTGTCATTGGAGTAGCGTCAATTTTGTACGTGGTAAATTAAGTGATTGTTAAGTCATTATCAGAGTTTACTTATAAACGCTACTTCAACTCATCTATGATCTATATCATCTATATCATCTATTTAATCTATTAGATCAGACTCCTGTGCATGGGATATTGCTTTATACAGGTCTGGTCTCGATTTGAATAGTAAATGGAGTCTTATAGCCTTTGCTAATACTATATAATGTATCTTTCCAATAGTAAGAGTAATTCTAATTATCAAATTCAAGATCAATCACTGGAAATGGAGAAGGGTATGAGATATGAGATACAGTATCTAAAAATTAGGATCTGAGCTTATCTTTACTTATCTTTACTAGATTTTTACACCGTGGATCATGGATATATTTCATTTGAGAGTAAATATTTGTAAATCGTAACCGTATTAAAGAGAATGGGATTGATCGTCCTTTCTACTTTAATACTTTCAAATGAATAAGAGTATAACTGTAACTGA
Organism: Nakazawaea wickerhamii; assembly: GCA_030567635.1. Taxonomy (NCBI): domain Eukaryota; kingdom Fungi; phylum Ascomycota; class Pichiomycetes; order Alaninales; family Pachysolenaceae; genus Nakazawaea; species Nakazawaea wickerhamii. The sequence goes on from JAJLSR010000025.1 coordinate 15,251, forward strand.
AATATAAAAAAAATATTGGTTGCGAGGAGGTTCGAACTCCTGCCTCTTTCGAGACTCGATAACACAAGAAAATTGGAATTTTCTAAACTTTTTAAAGCTTGAGTCGAGCGCCTTAGACCACTCGGCCACACAACCTTATACTTAACTGGTTTAGAGAGAGGAAATCTTTATATTGATAGATGTTTGCTTTTATGGTATAAATGGATTCTTCAAAGAAGAGATTTTTGTTTTATTGATATTTTGATTCATTCTTTCTTGTGAGAACTTCAAAGGGATCAGATGTGTACTTTCCTTGGATAATTTCTCTAGTATTATCAATTTCTTCTGTATGACAAGGTATTATTCAATTGTTTAAAATTATGACACCATATATGATACATTTAATCTTAAAACTCAATGTCATTGATCATTGCAGTTTTCTTAAAAGCAATTGGTCTTATTATAGATGTTATTCAACATCTATAAAACATTAGTTTTCTCAATTTTCTACTTTCTTCTATAGAACAAGATATTATTCAATTACTCAAGATGATGTCATTTATGGCTGTTGACTCTCATAGATCGATGTCATTCACCATCTGAGAGGTCCCAATTGTAAGGATTTTCAATATAGATGTTATCTAAGATATAATAAGCAATAATTTTCTCTTTTTTATCAACTTCCTCAATAGAACAAGGTTTCACTTAATCATCAATGAATACGAGACCATATATGACCATTGAATAGTATAACCCAATATCATATGCCTTTACGATTGATATTAGTTGTAATGTCTCATAGATTAAGCAATGGATATCATATATAAATTTATATAATAAATAAATTATTTCTTCTAATAAACGCGATCCTTTAATCCATCGGACCAACAGCATATATCACCATACTGTTTCTCTTGATCTGGTCCTTATGAGGATATGCACATTTTAATGAAGTCTCTCATTTCAAGAATTGATATTTTGGTAATATCTATAGACAATAACAGCAGGTCTACAAGTCTTCTTTAAGACCAATTGCGCTATTAATGATCGATAATATGCTAGCTAAGAAACCATATACTCCAACTTTGGTACTTTTAAAAGGCGATTTAACAAAATTTCTTCATAGAATCACCCACTACATCAGACCAAAATTGATGAATTTCAATTTCCATATCATCGATTCAATCTCTTTTGTCTCCTCTCCAATCTATAATCATTATAATTCCAGCTAATGGCTAATGGGTCTCTTTAAAGACCAATTGAACCAGTAATGACCACTAATACACTACCTGTGAAATTATTCACAATAATACCTTCAATTTATCCAATTTTGAAGCGTTTTAAATGTCATTTAAAGGAGATTTGTGAATGTATCACCAAAATTGATAAATCTTTACAGAAGATAGTATAAATAAATCCAAAACAATTACAATAACAACGCAACGAGAACCATTGCTTTTGTATCACTCACTGACATCTACGAGAAACATAGATCTCTTCAAATTCATACATTCAAGGGTTTAGAATTGACTGATGATGAAATTCCAAACTTATCTATTCAATCTCTTCTGTTTAATCGATATTTACTGCAATCTCAGCCTCCCCTAGGGATAAACAACTTCAATTCTGTAACTTTTGTGATTCAATCATTTCAAAATGTACCTTCCTGTTATGGTGATAAAATTAAGATCATAACACCACACTTTGACATAAATCGATTTTGTAAAATTTGCCATGACATTTCAGTGATGTAATATTCAATGAATATTGGTAATTGTTATCTCATACACCCATCAAGACTTCTTTCGGTTCAATTTCTCTCTGATTTTGTGTCGTTTTTTTTCCGAAATTTCTTTATCAGAGCCATTGAATATATAGGTTATTCTCTATTAATTTGAATCAGACGTGAACTAATGTACATTATTATAGCAAGAACATTCACCAACCTTCTCTGGTCTATAGAAACTACATATCTAGCTGAAGTCTGTTAAAAAATGATGACTTTTTTTTACAAAATAGAGGGGGTTTTCATAATATTTTGAGCTGAAAGTGATTCAAATCAGGATAAAACCTCAATAAGCTCTCTCTATGAACCATAGAATTGTATAATAGCTCAACATGATTCCTACAAACAAATATTTTAGACACTGATATATATAATTTTCACTTTTAACTTAAATTTTGTTGATCTTTACAATCAACAATCTTTAACTTCTTTTCAAATTCGACTTAAACCAAGACAAATGTCTTATATCTACCATATTCTGGTCCTTCACATTCATTGAATCAATTTTGAAGTTATCGCAACGCGTGTAAAACCGCTCCTCTGCTTTGCATTTTAATGAAGTCTTTCATTAAGAAATTTTGCAATATTCTTAAAATTCTATTGAACTAGTAATGAGCAATGCCATTGCTATATTGAAATATCTTCAACTTATTCAACTACGATCTGTCTTAATCCATTGTATTTCAAGATCTTGGCATTTCCCAGACCTTAACTGCTAAGTTTAAATTTCCACAATATCTATTCAATCCCGAATCTGTGATATCCGATCTATTATTAATGACCACGACATCTCCCTTCCATCCATCCACAGTCATATTCAATCAAATTCATACTAATCTTCTATAAAATCATGAGTCACCTAGCAAAAAATTTGACACCACAACACCACAACTCATCATAAATTAAATTTTGAAAATTTGCTATGGTACTTCAATGATATAGCAGCTTAAAAAAGGATGGATAAAAAAACATCATAAATTACACGGTAGTTCTATAAATTCAATTTCTGTGGTTCTGTCTCGTGGTTTGCTTGTTTCGAAATTTTTTTTCTTATTTAGGACACTGAATAGATAAGTTACTCAAGAATAATTTAAATGAGAAGCCAACAAACACATGTACTTATCTCAAAATGCATCTCTAGCACTAACTGGTTCATTAAAGCTCTCAAAGTACATTATTCAGCTGAAGAATGTTGAAATATCATGGCTTTTTCAATAGAGATGGGACATTATCATACTCTTTTAGAGCTGATAATTGTTTCAAATCAGAGAAAAACCTCATCCAGCCTTCTCTGGGAATTATTAAGTTGATCAAAAGCTCGGTATGACTAGAATTGAACACCTTTTTCAATATTTATATATAGAATTTTCACATCTGACGTGCTTTGTGGTGTTCGATAATCGAAAAACTTTCAAATCCTTTTCAAATTAAACTTCAGCCGACTAATTCGTCCCATGCTCTTATAATAGTGGCACTTTGCTTCAGAGTAAAGCAATATTGAAGTTATTGCAGGGCCCGAAACCAAATATCTCGTGGTTTCGGCACTGATAGATGATTTCGTTTCAAAAACTTCAGTTCAGATCCCTGATCCCAGCATAGGCCCATTCAGAATACCATAAGGGTTGTCCTGAATCTTCTTTATTGAGAATATTGGATGATAATGTTATAAACACATCATCAAAAATAACGACTATAGAACCTATGGGTTTCTATAGTTTTTTTTTTTCATTTTTTCACACTTCATGGCTGAATCTCAAACGGAACAACAAGCAAGGGTCTAATGCTTGGGTAATATGTTATCCTTCTTGCCCATATTACATCTGTTTCCTTTCTAAATCTAAAATGATTAGGTTTGATACTATAAATATTTAATTTATAAATATATATTATATATTAGATAAAGTTTGAAAAGTATTCAACCCGATATTTCCCATCCTGGAAGTCTTCTATAGCATCCTAGATATCACTCAGACCACATTGAACATCATGTAATCCAGTTTAATTAGCTGAAAAATGACTTATCTCTTTAAAAACTTAGATTCTGTAATTTTTATTGACTAATTATTTCAGCTCGAAAAAAAAAAAAAAAAAGTACAAAAAAAAATCAAAAGTAATGGGGGTATTTTTTAACACACAAATATAATTTAAATGATATACTTTCAATTGAAGTTGTTTGCTACTGCCATAAGCAAGTGTTGGTCATTAATATCTCATCAATTAATGTAATTCTCCATAAAGTGCTTGTGATCTATCATTTCGAGAAAGAATTTTCGACAAACCAATGTTCTGAATACTTTTAACTCGATTATCGATGAAAAACTCCATATCTAAATGGGACAAACTCAGGTGTATGGCACCTAGAAGTCTCGACCTTGTAGTAACTTATTCAAGCACTATTTTATGATAAAATTTGACGGAACCTAGTATTTAGTGACCTTTTTCACCTGATAAATGGCATAGAGCTTGTTATAATTCCTTTTCTGATTGACTCATCATCCTGGATGCTCAATAGCATATCAAAATCAAGATTATTGTTAAACTTTTTTGATTATTGCTCGATATAGAACCCTTTTTGCATATTTTCCCTATTTAACTTACTTTTTTGAAGCGATAATTCTTTCTGAATGTCGTGGATATGAAACCAGGAACGAGATTACTTTCTATCATGAAAATAAAGTCTCTCAAAAACTATTTTTTGAAATTTTAAATCAAAAACTTGAAAAAACCTGTTCCAATAACAAGATAATGAATTCCTTCGCCTGATACAATAGACCTTTTATCCTCAGAACCACTAAATTATCTCGTTATTTTTTTAACAAATACACAAAAGTTGATGATAATTTTTAAATAATTTGAAATAAATAAATTCCACTTCAATTTTAATTTTAATTAAATATAGGAATGCCTAAGTTCAATGAGCTATCATTGCTATACTCAACAAGCTACTAACTGAATTAAATTTTATTTACTTACAACAAAAAAAAAAAAAAATATAATAATTCTTTAAAAAAAAAATATTTAAATTTTAAAAATCAAGAAAAAAATCCAAAAATTTAAATAAATCATATCTACAATGTATTATACTCTTCTCTTTGCCAAAGTTCAATGCAATCTTAAATTGGAGTTGAATTATTTTTATTTCAGTGGTGAAGCAAATGTTCAATTTTTAATATTTCATTTTTAATGCTTTTCTAGAGAAAGAAAAAAATTATTAAATAACTTCATTATTTCAATAATTAACTTGTACACCCTACTTGATAAATTTTTGAATATAAACATCAACAAACCGTGTAGTCTTGAAATTAATTTTCCAAAAAATCAAGATGACCAGGAAATTTATTTTCTATTTTTTTGCCGTGATTGAGTTATTTGAAAACAAAGGATTCCAAAGACCCTGCTGAGTTACACATTCTCCAAAGAATTTATTTGTGAATTTTAGCCTACTTTTGAAATCCGAAGCATATTTTTGTATATAAAATTAAATATTTTATATGTGATACCATATGTGCCAGATTCCAAAATTTTCATTAAAATAATCAACTCTAGATCGCAAATTACCATAACAAAGGAATTGCTATTTTTTTTATAAAAGATAACTATCTTTTCTCATAGCAAAACGATTTTTTTTATATTTTATTTTTTACAATTATATTTCGAAATATTCATTCCGTATTCTTAGAGTGTCAAAGAATAATTATAGAAGAAATTTAAAAAATATGATAGTCATTGGATAATCGAAATCAGAATAGCAGAGCTAATGATTAAAGAAAAAAAAAATAACTAAGGAAGAAA